>JAIGNY010001568.1:0-25454 GCA_020152595.1 Chiridota heheva | reverse complement strand
AAACTCTAAAGATACGGAGAAGTGCCATAAATGGATCAAAACTTGCGGAAGGCAGAATGAACATCTAAATGTCAATGCATTGGTCATGCACGATTGCGGATTTGAGGTTTGTTTTCCCCACCTGGTTACCGCATTGCTATGGTGGGCCTGGCCTATTTCGTAACCTGCAAAGGTTAATTTCTTGGAGTAAATGTACATAAGGAGATAGTCAAAGTATGTTCTTGAGACATGCATGTTATGCCTCATCTCAATCAATACACAAAATATTTTTTCTCTCTAAAAACTGAGAAATACATCAAAATTGTCTTCCAAATGCAGCTGTCATCACACTGCTGAATTTGACTTAAGGTATCAGTCACTTTTCATCACACTGTGGAAATCTTCAAAATGTGATACAATATCAACATGCTTTTTTTTTTATCACTTAATTTTTTTTAATGTCCTCTATCATATAAATCTGCCTGGTAAATACCAGGGATAATTCCTTAAAATTTGCAGAAAGAATCAAATAATATCTATAGGGCCATTCCGCAGTCTGTCACATAATTCACAGACTGAGGAATAGCCATAGCAGATCCCTGGGAGACAACAGTAATAGTAGGCCTAAGTAGCGCAAAGTTTGTGAGTGACATCAAATTCCATATTTCAATTTTGAATAAAACTGGCTATAGAATAGGCCTAAGCAGTAATGTTAATGCACTTCAGAAGTTAATATTTTCAAATATTTTCTTCCTTTTTTACGCCTTACTGGTGGTGGTAGGCCTAACGTTACACTGCATGGGCTGCTGAAACTTTATCATGGGTAAAATGAGGAGAAATAAAAAACATATATATATACAAATTGCTGCCAACGAAAACAATTATTTTTTTCATATAGATGAAAAATAAAAATATCCCTGAGGTGCACAAATTTCAGGCCCACCATGCTAAACTTAGGCAATTTGCATTAAAAATTCCACAAAAATAATATTTTTTTGTTGTTTAATTAGTACTCAGTAAAATATTCAACTTCATTAAAAAACCATGCAACATCGATAGGCACCAATGTCAAGCATGGCATCACAAATAGTATGGCTAGACTTAGTCACATGTTATCTGACTGTAGTATACGCTATAGGCCTAGCTACTATATGGCTGCTATACAGTCAGAATGCTATACAGTCAGAAAACATTATATACCTTATGACGTTGAAACTGTTGCATTGGCTTATCATAGAAGCGTAGATGAATTTTGATTACACACTACAAAAACTAGGCCTTTCCGCGATGATCGCAGGTCAACTTTTGACAATGCCTTTTATCGTCATCAGGTCATGGATCACTTTTATGTAATACAAAATAAATACATATATGCAATGATACTATTTTGAGAAGCTCCCTTATGTTTTGTACGTGGGTTTAATAAAGAAAACTGAAATGTTGCATTTTGTATAAGGGCCTTCGCTACTGACTTAGTTTCAAACAGCGCCTTGGATAGATGTATCTCAATTAGCATGAAAAGTTGTTGAACAATAGCGACGGTGAAGTCAATTTGCGTACATATCAAGAAAGCACCCCTTGAAACACAGACGGGATAAATCTGCCAGTGACATTTCTATCCCGTTTCAAGGACAAACTCTCAACCCTTGATCTCAACAATGAAAGCCCGGAAAATTTGAAAATCTTGCTAATCCATCATCAGTGCGACTTCCTCCCCAAGCTTCACCTATTTTGCATGCACGTCATAAGCCATCGCACTGTTTGACTTTGATCTCCGTACAATCACTACCTGCAAACGGACAATAAGCAATTTTTTGGTAGGAATTTAATGTTGTTTCAAATCAAGAAAGAAGTGAGTTAGATTTATGTTTTGAGTTTTTTCAAATGTATATGACAGTATGTCTAGTTGTCAGTAGTTGATTAAAAAAGTTCTTGGTCTCAGCTCATAGCAACTAGCCTAACCTCGTTGACTGTGATACAGTAACAGAATAGGGACCAATAACGTTAGGCCACATCTGTGTTGTGCTCGTCATTAGTACGTTAGTATAGTACTGTAGTCTGATGTGTTACTAAACTTGGGCTGTAGTGTTAGTGCTAGTTTAGCACTCGATAGGTCTAACTTAAAACTTAAAAAATTTAAGAAATTGGAAGTCAGGACTGGAGCCTGGAGGTGGGTGTCTAATGTAAGGACATTCATAGACTAGATCCGAGATGTTGGGTTCGAAGTTCATGCATCTATGCCTATCAATAATAAATTAAATTACATTTTTGTTTGCAACGAAAGGGCCTTTGCCTTATGTTATTGTTAGTAGGCTAATTGTTTTCGTTGTCAGAAATATCAGCATGCTTATGAATACCCCACAAAAATCTTAAGTATATATTTTTGAGTCAAACTCGAAATTTTACCCGTCAATAATAATAATAATAATAATAAATGTTATTTAAATACGCCATTCACCAAAGTACCATGGCGCTTACAAAGTAAAATAAAAACAAAATGAAAAATATCAAAATAAGTGGGTCTTTAAGAGTTTTTTTAATACTGTGGTGGATGGAGAAGTTCTCATGTGGGTGGGTAAAGTGTTCCAGGATCTGGATGCAAGTATTTCAAATCTTTTTTCACCTATGGCAGAATTGATATCATAGCCTACAGTAGGCTAGTGAGCTAGTGAGGGCCAGCTTAAGAAGAGAATGTTTCCTGATGAAACAAGTTTAAGTTTAGGCCTATTTGGCCATCCGGGCATTTTATCAGTTCTTTTTTTACGCATGCTAACTAACTAATAAGGGTTTGTGATTTTGTTATAATTTATGCTGTTATTTCCTCTTAATCAGGAGAATCAAATATTTTGAAAACTATGGCATCAAGTATGTTGATCTAGTGAGATAACATCTCCCTCTGTATGCCTTACATGCTACGCACTATGCAATACAGAGTGAGACTCCATCCTATCTGTTTAACGTGGAAATTGCCTCGGTCCTAAAATTGTGACTACACCATCTGTCTATTTACGTCACCTGTTACACTGTAATTACGGCACATAAAAATATATAGTTAACTTCTCCACTTATTGCTGTTAATCTTGTAAGTAATTAAAAAATGTTGTTAATTTATTACCAGCTGCTTACGAAAATATTATAGTATACCAGTAATTGTTCAATTTCATCGTATTGTAAATCCAGAAAAGGGCAGGTTACCAGTTACGGGCAAAAAGGTCAGTTGGAGCACTTCAAATGTAAATAAGAGAGAAATCAGTACAACATACAACTGTTAAACATTTACGATAGTGTTTTGGGATTAATCAGTATTTGCGGTCCCAGCTTAACTGACATGTAGTAAGGTCTAGGCTACAGCATGTAATTCACAAGACAGTGAAGGCAGTTTAATTCAAAAACACCCATCAAATGAATAGATAAAATTATATTCAGCTCTTTCTTTGTTTACAGGTTATATCTTGACCATTTCAGAGCACTTGCTGTAACTGGTAGTGAACATGGTGTTTTCGGAATGAACCGGCAGAAGTTATTCCTTCTTTCCCTATTCCTTAAAGTGAAATGTTATCACATTCTTCAACAAGTAGGGAAAGCTGGGTTGATGAAAAGCCTACATTATCATAAAATTTACAACAATGATTGAAAACAACACAAGACCAAAAGTTAAGTATATTTATGTTAGTTTCTGCTTTCATTTTTGCCCAACTCCTTTAAAATAGGTGTATCACGGGGCATTGCCATTTTTTTTTAGATCACAGAATACATGTATGTTAACCATTCCTCTTTAATTACTAAAGATCCAAAACAGAAAATATCTAATTCCTTATTACTTGTGCTACTTTATTACTTAAAAATTGTTGATTAATTATTGTCATAACTTAGTTACAACAGGGATACTGTTATAAACTTTGAAAAGGAATTAGTTTAAGGCTAAGTCTTGTTGTTACAAACAGCCTGTCACCTTTGTTTATCTCCAATTACATGCTCTTATTTAAGGATTATCTGTGAAACAAATTATATTCTTACAGCCACTTTGAATCATCTTTTGTATGATAGAGAGGTTTCTGTAATGATCAAGGAACATTTTCTTGGTTAATTCAAGGACTATGGACATTTAGCAGATTTAACTTATGTGAAAGAGCATGAAAATTTGAATGAAATACAGTAGTTTTTAGAATTTGTGAAAAACATATATAGTTTTCAAGTTATGACCAAACAAAGTTTCAAAAAATTTCATTTTTGCAGATTGTCTGATATAGTAAGAACACATCTCAAAATCTTTACATAAATCTTTCAATTCTGTGCTTTAAATTTAGCTACTTGTGAATTTTAGAATGTCTATTCTAGATAAATGATGATTCAGGGTATGACCAATTTCCAATAAAAAAATTGCCCTCAATCTAATGCTATATTTCAAACATAATTAACAGTGGACTGTGGACTAAAAAACATTAGTTTTTCATCTCGTTAGATGAACAAGTCATCTTAACAAGTCATCTTGTTAATTTGATTCATAAGTAACTTTACAAATATAGATTCTTACCATCCCCTTAAATGGGTCATTCTCTACTACACACAGCCTTTCCCGAGGAAGCCATCCACCTTGTAAACCACCTTCACGAAGTCTCCCTTCTGGGCAAATTGAGGGTGGTTAAGCATTGGCCAATTTGCCCTTCTTGGAACCGTTTTAAGCATTCGTTTGGGAACTGGTTGCCGCACCAATGAGGCACTCACTTCAGTGGGCGTCTGATTTGGATATCCCTTCCATCTATATGAAGAAAGCATTGAAGACGTTCTGCTCAATGTTTGAGTGTTAAAACAATGTTATACAAAAGTAGGGGATGATGTAAATAATTTAAAATGACCGCAATGCATGATGCACAAACAGCAACATATCTCGCGCGAAGCGACATTTGTGCCGATTTGCCATTTGTATTTCTGGTCATTGCAAATGAATTACTAAAATTACTTTTTATTAGTAAGTTACATTCTTGTAATAACATAACTTCTACCAAAACATCTATTGACCGATCTTGATAACATAAAATTCCATCAAAATCCGTTAAGAAATTACTATTTTAAAGTACTTTGAATTGCCTGCCTAGAATATGCAAATGTTATGCAAATATTTAATGTATCGGTACCATAAAGCTACATATATATACAGTAGCTCTATAATCGATACTTAGCCGATGTATGCCATATCTAGCACTTGTCTTTTAGGAAGATTTTGTTTAATTATTATTATTAATTTATTGGTTAGTTAATCTATTATTTTAATCCATTTTTTAATCTATTATATTACTTTATTTTCATTGATTTACTTATTTTTTATTTTTAGGTGTGGGGGAGGAAAAGTAGGTACATTATACTAGTGAGCTCTAAACGTGATTTAAAAAAAAAAGATAGCTCTCTCTTATTTTGAACTGTTCTCAGTACTCTTGTAGGGCGATCCGTCATTTTGGGAAAGAAAATCAATTTCCACACATTGTTTGTGCTTTACCGTGAATCACACACACATTCTCTGCGCCCACCTTAAATGATCCAACATTTATTCTGAATGCACTGAATCGGCACGTGAAATGTAAGGCCAACTCCTTTTAAACCTAATTTTGTTATTATTGACCCAAATAGCTTACCCCTGTTTAAACAGCGGCATCCCTTTGTGTACAAAGCAAAGGTTTGATCTGATTGGCTGCGTGTGTACAAATTGTTCCTTTCACCAGTTCTATCAATCACGGAAGCGTTACACCAGAAATCGGTGAATGGATCTGTCTCAGATCCCTGTTTATTTATACCAAGTAAACTATAGGTATAATTTTTCGATACTATAGAATGGATCTGTCTCAGATCCCTGTTTATTTATACCAAGTAAACTATAGGTATAATTTTTCGATACTATATAAGTGGGGAGGGGGAGTTGCACTCTACAAAACATTCATACGCCCCATCTTCGAATATGGCCTCCCAGCCATTTTCAGCGCTCCTTCTAACCACGTTGCCAAACTCCAAATCATCCAGAACAAGTCCCTTCGGCTGGCTTTGCGACTCCCCCATAGAAGTCGTCTCCCTGACCTTCACTCCCGGCTAACGCCCTCCATCTCGGAGACAGGTTCAATCATCGCATGGACAACCAGCTTATTGAAGATGATCAATGTAAACGACCCCACCTCACCCAGCTGTTAGACCTTCACATTGGACCCTCCCGTTACCCTTCACCCCTCAACCTCTACCCACCTGGTCATCCCTCCCGACTAAGATTTTTTTTTTTCACCTCCCCCACCCACCGCTGCTCTTTGCCCAGTCATCTCATCCCTCCTCACCCTTTTGGCCCCCACACTCCGTTTTGGTTAGCTTCACGTCCAGATGTCTTGTTTGATTATTTTCCTGAGGTTTTTTTTCATCTTTATGTTTGTCTGTCTGTATGTATTTTATCATCCTCGGTAGTGTTTAGCAGAACCTGGCAGTCACCTCTGGTGATTGATGGGAAAATGCAGGTAACTTTCGCATCTGTCCATAATGTTGTGTATTCAATTGTTAATGGGAGAGAGGGGCATTGACTTGCGGGGCATTGACTTGCGGGGAGGGCATTGACTTAAGCGGGGACTTTGTCGGGCAATTATATGTACGTGATATCTATCCTTTACATCTTTTACACTTTCTGCTGATGATACTATAATTTTGTATAAGCATGGACGTAGAAGTACTGTACTTCCAGGTTTAGGTTAATAAGCTATCTTTAAATATCAGCAAAACTCATTTCATGGTTTTCATCCCCATCATAAGAATATAAATAACATATCTATTGATAACAGATATAACATATCTATTGATAATACCAAAATCAAACGTGTTGATGCCACTAAATGTTTAGGTTTATACATTGTCCCTTTCTTAAAATGGTCTCCATTTCCAAAATAATTAGGTATTCCATCAAATTAAAGATTTTGTACCTAATTACATCCTTAAAAATTATATAATACTCGTATTCTTCCTCATTTAAGCTATTGCAATGTAGTATGGGGTAATGCTCACCCTTCTCATATGAATCAATTATTCATACTTCAGAAAAAGGCTGTTCGTATTATCACCCAATCAAGTTTTGGAGCACATACATCCCCTCTTTTTACCACATTATGTTTTCTTAATGTATTTGATATCCACAGACATCAAGGTGCTGTATTCATTTTTTTTTTTATTGTTAAGTAACAATTACCACCATGCAGAAAATTGTCAAGGATTACTTTTCTATTACTCATAAAATACATTGCCACAATACCAGGTCATCCCAACATTTGTTTTCTCTTCCCATTGATTCTGACCTTTTAAAATGCTCCATTGTATCTAATGGTATCAAGTTTTAGAATCAAATATGCGATTCAATAAAACAGAAATAAACATTAAATTATATCATGATAAGTTAAAAAAGACACATATCTTAATATGACAAATTCTAGTTTTTCCTAGTGTATTTTCATCTCCATTTTGTTTATGTTCTATTTTACATCTTATCTATTTTTACTTAACTACTTTATTATTTTTCCATTAAGCTTTTTTATGTTACCGGGTGGGACAAATTTGGGGAGGGGTGGGGGCTGCTCTTTTCCTTTTAATTTCACTTTTCTATACATTTCCTTTGTAATTAATTAATCCAAGTTATGGTGGGCTTCTTGTAAAAGCTTTGGCTCACATTTTCTCATCAAATGTCATATCCTCTCATTGTAAATATTGTAATATGCATGAAAATGGAAAATGAATAAAAATGAATTCCAATTTTGACTATTTCGCAAAGACATGGTATTGAAGCAAACTCAAAACCTTTTTTCAACTTTTTATCGCTCTTCATTTTTTTTTCCCCAACCGTTTTCACAGCTTTTTGATCCGACTATATATCCAATATTACTATTTGCCCAAATCTCTTAGGTACCTGTTGGTAACACTATTTATGCCTATTTTAGCTAACGTACCTGTTGGTAACACTATTTATGCATATTTTAGCTAACGTTAGAATTCAAAATAACAATTTTCTTTTCTTCGCTTGACTTTTTGAACTTTCCATTTTAGGGCATGAAAAACGAGAATTCTGCAAAGTTAACGCGGGGCACACTTTTATCTAGTGTTGCGTTTGTCACTTGACTACTGTCAGACCAAGCCAAAACCTCTGGCAACTCCACTGGTGTAGGGTAAAGGGAGGGAGGGGGGGGGATGGGCGTGGGCACTGTTCCCATTTTTCTACATAAGCACATTCGTTTATGGATAAGTCGGGTCAATGCGAATTTTCGCCTTACAAATTTGTCTTACATCCACGTCCCCCTCCCTCGGCGCTCGAAGTAAAGTTATGCCCTGCTTATATATTGTCAACTTGCAAATGACAAAGAATTAGTAACTGAGTATTCAGAGATATATAAACATCCGTCTGTGTGTATGTAGTTTTCTGGTCGTGTCGTTTAAACAATACATGACTGATGGTCAGAACATGCCTAATTAAAGTTGGACAAAGTATAATTTCACTCCAGACCTACTGTACTATTAAACTCACGGTCGAAAGTGCTAGTGAAGGCGTTTTTTTGCTAATTCGTTTGGAATTTTTATGAAGAAAAGGTTATGTGTCTCAACCTTAATACTCGCGTCGTTGAAGAATAAATTAGGTATATACAAGAAATCTGCAAAGAATTCCAATTTTGACTATTTTGCAAAGACATGGTATTGAAGCAAACTCAAAACTTTTTTTTGCTCTTCTTTTTTCCCCCCCCAACAATTTCCACAGCTTTTTGATCGACTATATATCCAATATTAATATTTGCTTAAATCTCTTATGTACCAGTTGGTAACACTACTTATGCTTATTTTAGCTAACATTAGAATTCAAAATTACAATTTGCACGGTTATACTAACATTCATAAGTGCAGGAACAGCTTTACAGTGTATAGGCATACTTGAACAGTTGAATATACGTAGGTACATGTACATGTACCTAAGAATAATACCCCATCACACTTCGGCCAAGTGCTCGTGTTAGGGCTACTCACAAAATCAGAGTGTTTGAAATAACTGTTAAATCAGATAACATTTCGTAAGCGACTTAACATCGTACCACTCATGAACTGTCTGTAGATTTAGAGGCCTCACAAATTCATTTTTCCCCTTCCCCCAGAAAATGTTGTAAAGTTACATATTTTGTCCGATTAATAGGATTCCCACCCCCTCCCTCCTCCCCCATGAGACAAATTTAGCCCTTGCTTGCCCCATGACCAAAATCTTGGTGCTGCCACTGCTGATATTGTATGTCACCCACAGCATTTCTGATAGTGATAATGAGAATTGGCATGTTATGCAATTATACAATACTATATTTTAAAGATTGATTGAATACATGTTCGTTTATGATGTCTCGGAAAAATAAAAGCTGAATTTTGACAAAATGTTTTGAACCATTTCCGTACCAAACATCAATATCTAGCTGGAATAGACACTTCATAACTTCAATGATGGAAATTTAGGAATGAAATTCAATGAATCACACAAATATTTTGAGCTGTCTTCCTTGGCATACATCAAAAATTAGTGCTGTCATGACATGTCGATTATCGCGATATCATGATATCTCTCTTCCCACAACATGAAATAAGCCTTTGCAACATATGGCGATACCAAAAACTATCAATCAACTAAGAATTTTTCGCGCACCTAGACTAGGCTATTTCGCGTGTTACAATTCTAATGTTACGGTATTAAATCTAAAAGTCAAGTTAAGGCCCATCTATAAAAACGTGCAAAAATATCGCGAAACATAAAAAACTAATTAAAAATCGTGCTTCGTCACCCCACAATAGCATGTTCCAATGTAAGTTGGCAAAAAGAACCAAATTTGGCCCAGAACATGCCTTTCAGGCTACCACTTGGATGATTCATGGTCACGTTGACTGAATTACCAAACACATGCGTGATTCGATGCATGATGAACGTAATAGTCACCGATCATGTCGTCTGCTAAATCTGCAAAATATTTTTTTCTTGCATTTATCATAAAAGAAGTGAAGTTTATAGTGATATTTACAATTTGCCTCGTGAGTAGTTTTTTTAAAAAGTTTTTGCAATATACCAATATATCGAGATATTTTTCTCCACGATTATCGATACGTAATAGAGTAATGTTGTGACAGCTCTATCAAAAATTCAACCTGATATGCCATAACTCAAATAGTAAAATCAGACATCTGCTAAATCTTGTAAAAACCATGAAAGTAGCAAAAATTCCAAACAAATCTGTTAAATTTGACCATTTTCATAATTCAAAATTTTGATTGAACAAACCTTGAAATTTTATGTTAATCCTTTTTTATGAGTTTGAAAAGTGTGCATCAATTTCTGGCCATGTTTTTCAGTTTTTACCATACCCACTGCCAAATTGCAACATAAATATACTTTCTTATCATTTTAAACGTTAAAGATAAAGGAAAGAAATTGACTGAATTTCATTTATGATTTTGTGCTGTCCACCCAGACTCAGCAATTCAAAATTTTGATCAGCCGTAACTTAAAAACTAAAGGTGCTATTTTGAAAAATTCAAAAACTCGGATTTCAAGTTTTATTGCTATATAATTACATCAAAATTGCCATTAGAGCTGTGAACATTTAGAGATTTTGTTACACGTGTATACCCAAAAAAAACCGCAAGCGAGTAACGTTTACACGCGTTTAGTACTGTTTTTTTTGGAAATACACCAAAATTGCTTCATATTTACAATGCTAAGTAAAAAAATCCCACAGCCAGTATGGCAAAAGTATTGACTCCATTGCCCAAATAGACACTGGAATTTTGCTTTCCAAATCGTAAAAATTTACCTCTACAGTATAAATCATCATTTTTATGGAAGATGTGCAAGAAAATTCAGCTTAGAAAGAACAGATAATTTTCTTTCAATGTCATTTAAACTCAAAATCATGTAACTTTTTTGCGGTACTCACTACGGCTTTCACTGTGAAAATCTTGCATACTATGACAACTCGCCATAAAACATTTAAAAACTATGCCACTACCGCGAAAGCTCTGATCATATCAGTTTTCTCGAAAAAATGGCCACCATCTTTGCAAAGCACATAGAATTTGAGCTCTGTCAAAACCTTATTATGTTTGTTTATTTTGCAATATTTTTTCTTTCTTTCAAAATTTACTTCACTCATCATGTAATATTTACATGTAAATGTACTGATTGTCATGATTTAAGTATTTTGACCGGTGTTTGTGGGTCGATTTAACAGCTTGTAAAACGGGCCTTGATTAAGTGGGATTTAAAGCCTTATCAGAGATTATCAGAATTATGGCCTAGGCCTATTGTTAGTTTCACTGTTTACTGTTGCACATTCATGGTGCATTTCACAAGTTAGCCTACTAAGATTTCGGCGAAATCAAAGTGCAAAATATCTCCATTCATAGGTACTGCGCATTTGAAATTCTAACATTTAAAAAGGATTATGCTAATCGGGTTTACAGTTTGTAGTAAAAGGTCATTGATTGGAATTTTGTCAGTCAAATGTGTATGTGATTTGAATCATGAATGATCATATTGATTTTTAACAGCAAGACTGACTAGTATGAAACAATTACTCGATATTTACTACACGTTTACAAGGACTTGTGAGCATGTAGCGTCTAATTGCCATGTGTCCAAGAAATATAATTCTTTTTAACCCCACTAATCAAAATCTTTCAAAAGCAAATATATAAAGTTTTGAAATACAAAGAAAAACCATTCATGATTTACTTTCAATTTAGAAATGGTCAGTTTTAATATGAAAAATGTGACTACATAGAAGCAAAACAAAATCAAATTTTGTCACATGTTCCTTGTGTTTCACTCCTTGGCTCACGATTGGATGATTTCTTACACCATGCCTTGATGTCGTATGTGTACATATGTCATAAGATCCTAATAAACTATTTTGAGCAAAACCCTGCACAAGTTAAGATCAATGCCATTTCTTTAGATAATGATCCAGAAATATTATTTCAACATTGTGAAAGCAAAAGTTCAAAAATAAACTTTAAGTGGATGTCCATCTGGATGATAGGAATGAGGAAGAAATACATGCAAACAACAATCAAAATAATATTCTCCAAGGGGCCATACAGCATCCAGGCACTCCTATATAAAATATCAAACATTCTTCAAAGTCAACTGTGATGAGTCATGCTTAAACACTGAATCTTTCTGATGATAAAGTTCAAGTAGTGTGGTAATATGTTGCTTAAAAGTAAATAGATGCCAATAGAAAACTGGCAGACCAAATTTTGTGATTTAAAAAATAAATAAAACATTCCAAACCATCAATCATTACAAATGATTAAAATATATAATCCAGCGAGATTTGGATTTTAGCATGTGATTAAGATTTTGTCACAACTCCCTCTTCAAAGAGTTATGACAGACAAACAAAAACCAACATAATTTTTTAAAGGAAATAAGAGTAGTTTGTCTGACCAAAATTTGCATAACATTTTCCATAACAATACCTGAAAATAAGGCCCAATGCTCAAAAAGCTGGAAAATGGTTGACTTTAATCAAATTTGATGAATTTTCATAAGCCATTTTCATGGTTTTTAACATAATTTCAATCAATGAAGCTAATGCTTCTACACATCCATATACTTTTTTCTGTTTATCACATCACCAGCTTTGATGAGACACCTGACTGCTTTGAATAATGAAAACTTCATTTTCCATCATTGTATAAGACACCCTCGATGTGGAATCAAGAGAACACTATGGTCAGTTGATGATTATCTATTTATAGCATACCTAAAGATCTTTGGTCTCCACTTCTTCTTCCAGACGCTGGGGACTGACTCTCAACTACGGCTGTTCTGTCCTCTAAAGGTGACCTTCCCCCTGACAGTGGTCTACCACCACATGATTGCCTACCACCTGAGGGTGGTCTATCTCCCGAGGGTGGCCTACCACCAGATGGTTGTCTATCTCCTGAGGGTGGCCTACCACCAGAAGGTGGTCTGTCTCCTGAGGCTGGTCTACCTGCAGATAGAGTCCCACCAGATGGTGGTCTTCCAACTGATGCTTGCCTTCCAGCAGAAACTGGTCCCTCAGCCAATGCTGGTCTTCCAGTTGAAGGAGGATTCCCTGCTGAAGGGGATCTTCCAGCTGATCTTCCAGGTCTCTCTGCTGATGGCAGATTCTGATCCTATAAAGAATCAGTATTTTTATTGTAAAATGCTAGCCACATAACAGCTTAAAGTTAAACTTCAGCTCAAGTTACTTCATTCATATCAATACTAATGAAACTCTGAGAAAGAAATTTGATTATATAATAAAAAAATATTATCTCAATCTCAAAAACAAATGTTGTTCGAATTAACCTTGAAAAGTCTTAGAATGTAATGCAATACAATTCTTTATATTAGCCACTTTTTCATGCCCTAAGAATATGCATAAGTGTCTTGCAATTGATTTCATTTACAAAATTTTGAGTATCATCAACAGAAAAATTGTTTTCAAGTTTTTTAAGAATAAAAAAATGAAATACACATACCTCTTGGGTAGCATCTGGCTGCTTTGCCCCAGGTCCTTCATCTGTATAAGTGAAACATAATTTAAAGCATGTAACAGAAACTCTCTTTATTACATTTTTCATATATTTCGCTTATTTCATTAAAAGTAGTGTAAAAAATAATCATGCGCATAGTAAAAAATACCTGGATGCTTATTTGCCTACACGCAGCATATCGTATGTAGTATGCTCTAAAAAAGAAAGGTACGCTTGTGATTTTCCTTATCAATGTACTTTGTGGTGAAGAATATGGTAATTGCTGCTCATAATAATGATCAAGTAGAGGCTACAGGTACAGTATCAGGGGCGGCAGAGCGTTCAAAATATTGGGGCGGGGGCTAATGTCAGATGACATGTGATAACAATATTGGGGCTAATTAGGTCAGGTAATGTGTTAACATATGTTCATCTCAAATTATTAGGGCTTCAGCCCCATAGCCCCCTCCCCACGACTCCGCCGCCCTTAAGTATATATGCCAATGTTTACCAATACCAATAGTTTTCTTGCTTTTCACAGGAACAGAAACTTAAAATGTCTGTTATCATTAATAAAACTACTAGTGGCAAAAAGAAACTTTATGTATGCAATAACTGTTCTGTGACTCTACTTCATCCTCCTGAGAAATCGGATAATATTATTCTCTTGATTAACGAACAAATCGTCCCTCTTTTCTTGCAGTGACGAATTAAAAAAATTGTCAGAAGTTCACCGTGTTCCTTCTTCAACTAGGTATAAATTCAGTATTTTGTTTTTCAGAATCACAATGAAAAGTATATCCAAATATTATAGAATCCTTAACATGGATTTTGTCAAAACTGTGTTTTCTTACATCCGACACTGCAAAAAGAAGGACGAAATAACCTACTGCATCATTACAAAGATATCTGTCTTTAGCAATAAGTGTGTTTCAGCTGATGTCACGAGGTCACAAGACTTTGTTTACATTGCCAGTTTGTCGGGCAATACCACTGCCGTCTGCTGTACACTTAATTAGACACATACGTTTGCATGTTGTTATATAAGAATATTTTTGTAAGATAATTATGTCGGAATCTTGCTGTGTTATTGGTTGCACTAATAGATGTAAGCGAGGGGAAAAAAATACATTTTCTCGATTTTCATCTGATCTTGATCGATGTTCAAAGTAGGTTTCTGCTGTACGACGTGATGGCTTTAACCTACGGTTCACACTAGGATTTGCAGCGAGCACTTTACATCAGGTATGTAGGCTTTGTCTGAGTATAACCAGGGATCTGTTATTTGTCCAACAGATGTGTGCGGAGGAATGAAAAGACATTTTCTCGATCTTCATCTGATCTTGATCGATGTTCAAAGTAGGTTTATACTGTATGACGCCACAGCTTCAACCTACGGTTCACACTAGGATTTGCAACGAGCACTTTACATCAGGTATGTAGGCTTTGTCAGAGTATAACCAGGGATCAGTTATTTGTCCCAAATAACAGATCCCTGGTATAACGAACAATCAGCTGGCGTCAACGTTATCCTATACCCAATGAAAATATCAATCTTAAAGAAAATATGAATTAAAGTCCAAAGCGAACAAAAAATTACAATTAGTAAAATTTGCTGAACTGGTACCGGTAGGTTAGCATGTAGTATGTTTGTTGTACGTGTGATGTTACTGAGCTGTGTGAAGACGCGTGAAACACAACGACGCCACTGCCCTGCATAATGGAGTTCAGTTGAGTTAAGAGTCACGTGATGAAATCCCTCTATAATGCCTACCTTTAAAACATGTGTCTTCTGTGGCTGACTGGTCCTGCTGTGGAGTTCCAGGTTGACCTTCAGTTTGAGGCTGATCTTCAACTGGTATTTGGTCTTCAGTAGCTTGTTGGTCTTCGGTGGTCAGAGGAGCCTCTTAAGTGGTTGCGTTTCTGCTTCTACCTCTGGGTCTGTGGTGTCTCCTGGTTGGTGTTCATCCTGATCAGCCATATTGATCTATCGTAAAGAGAGTAAACATCACCAAATTAATACAATATATAAATTACAATCAAGAGAAATATATCTTGCAGAGAGCACAGTTTGTAACCTCCTCCCATCTGGAAATAATTTTCAATTGAAAATTTTAAATGGCATAATCATAATTTATAGGCCTATAAACTTGTGAAAAGGTTAATTACTTCTATAAAGTATAATTTGGATAAATTTTGTTCTTTTATAGAAACTATGACATAAAACTTTAGGTAGGCTAGACCTACACTTTTTCAAAACGAGCAATAACAATTTTTAACAACAATTCTTTTTCTTTTTAGGAAAGCAATTTAGTAATTCCAATACTTTCAATAAGTAAAACAATTGAATTTCAAGATTCAATGTGCAGATATGTGCAAAAATTTTTGAAACACCCATTGCCTTGTGGAAATTTGAGGCAGAATCTAGTCAGTCTTTTAAACCAGATTCAATTTGTTTTTTCGAACAAAACTGATCATATTCTGATCACAAAAACTGACCTGAAACTGATTCATCGAGTCAGTTAATTAAAAAAAAAAAACTGATCAGAACTTACTCAAATAAAGTCAGTTTTGTTCCAAAATACAGACTTGAATCTGATTCAAAGCATTTCTGACTTAAAAACTGATCAAAAAAACCTGATTGTGACTGGAATCTGACTACCATATCTGATTAAAAACTGACTTGAATCATACAATAACTGATCCGAAAAAGCTAATTCAAAACTGACTGTTGTACCTGTTCCAAAAAACTGATTCTAAACTGACTTAAATCTGACTGCTGTACCTCTTCCAAAAAACTGATTCAAAACTGACTTGAATCTGACTACAATAATTGATAGGAACAACTTTCTCAACACTGATTCAAAACTGACTTGAATCTGACTGCTGTACCTGATCAAAAAACTTGCAGCTCCATTAGGAATATGGAGCTGCAAAACAGCTAGTTCAGTGGCATGACCAGTGCCTGAAGACAAGAGAAAAATGTAATACACATGGCTCCAACCAGTGGTGTTAGCAGGGGCATGTTGCATTTCAGATATGCAACAGTTGAAATGAACGATGCATATAACTTGCTAATAAGAAACAGAAAGAAAAGTCAAAATGATACAGAAAAAACAGACACAAAGTAGTCATCCAAAACCTCAGCCATATTCTTACCATTATTGATAGTAACACCATCATTACCCTGAAGGGGCTCAACCTCCTTGTTTTTTTTATTTTGAGTGAACATAAAGAGTGAAACTACTCAGAATTAATCTTAACTTCTTCTGACAAACGTTTTTCAAAAAGCACTTTAGTATCTTAATACATTACTAATCATACTTTCATCACTACTGAAAATCAATTCAAGACAATTTCTACCACGTGTGGGAACAACACATGTTGGGTGAAAAAGCAGTCGGAAACAGTTTCCAATCAGTCTGAAAAATTAAAATCCCCTAAAACAATAAGATGCGACTTGCTTGACCCAACTAAACCTTTTGAGGAGCAAAGCTTATCTTAGAAAATTACCCATTGTATCAACGCACGACTTGTAACTGGTCTACAATCCCACTCACTATGGTCGCAATGGTGGCTAAAAGTTGAGTTGTGGCATCCAGAAAATATAATTTTGATAATTTAGATGTAATCGCAAAAATATTTCTGAGCTCAAGACTGAAAAATAAACCTATTTGTGACATGCATGCATTAAGGGATAATTAAAGGGCTCTCAATAAGACAAATTTGAGCTTGAAAAATTATCCTCCATGTATATATTGAAGATCCCTCAAATTTCCAGACAGACATTAAAATTCCCTGACAAAATTTGGATTGGGGGATGTTACACCCCCACACCCTCTGATCGGAATGCCCCTATGTTTCTTGAACTTGGGTGATAATACTAACATTATTTCCAGAAACAGACCTCAGCCTGTCGCTTAGGTTTTTTGTGGTAAACTGGTAAATATAATTTATTCCCAAATAGTGCAACACTTTAATAAATACTCCAACATCACAGATATATTTGCAAATGAAACCCTCATCAAATATGCAAAATTGATTATCATGCAGAGGGGGGAGGGAAGAAAGAGAGAAGGGAGACAGCCCACGCCAACTACTTTTTAGAAAAATCAAAATTAACAAAAAATCAGCAGTTGTTTTGTATTGTATTTCACTTTTTGCTATATGCCACGGAAAGCACACGTAAGTTATGATTACTTGTTTTCAATCACCCGATGAATTTGCCAAGATGGAAAGTGGATGAACACCTGGTTACCACCCTGCTCTTTTCGAAAAGTGTTCAGAGAATCAGGCAGGGGGTGAAACTCCTACCATCGGGACCGACGACTTTATGTCCCCTCCGAAGGACGGTGAGTGCCACCCAACCATTGGCTACTTTTCACAAAGTTAGGGTGGGGGAGAAGGTATGATACAGAAGACAAATCTCTGCACTTGATGTCAGCGTATATTGTTCTGCATATCTGTGGAAAATCACTGGTTAAATAGCCCTTGGACTCGAACCTGGGACCTTCAGCATCTCTGTCGTGCACTCAGCCGACTGGCCTACCTGCCTCCTCAAGTCAGTTCTCTGACTCAAAATGTATTCTGGGGGATCTTTACAAAATCTGTTTATTTTAACTTCAAAACTGCTCAACAGCCCATGTGAATTTAATTCTCTTTGCAAATTCCCTGAATATGAAGCTTTGGATGTGTCCTTGATTAAAGTTCATAAGATTATTTATAATATCTTGATCTTACTTTACAGTATGAGCTAAACTAAGAGGTTTGGACTGGTCTCTCATCTTGCTGAGCAAACTTCCCTTTTTGTCATTCGGGTATTTTCTGTCTATTAATTCTGCAATAAAAACATAATTATCCCAGAGAAGATGTAATTATAATTTTAAGAAATTTTAAACGAAACTATTTTCAATGATTAAACACTTTGGAAATTGATATCTTAAAAATTCTTTCTTCATGTATTTTTAATCCTTTCTACGCTTCACTGGTACATTTCTGAAAACGAGAACAATCAATTTGTCCATAAAGAAAATTAAAAATAAATACCTTAGCTGCATGAACTTTGAGCCCACTATGCTACTAGTTTTTGAAGAAAATTAAATGGAATGTCTTTAATATATTAGCTGACTCTAATGCAATGGGTACTTTCTTTGTTTTCACCAACTATAAAGTGATGGATTTGTTTTATATATAGTAAGCAATGAAATTAAATTTAAGACATATTGTCACTGGGGCCTGGGCCATTGTAAAACTAACACATGATTTTGATTTTTGTATTTTGGAAATGATAATTCCCCTTTTTTTTACCAACCAATATTGGGATATTTAAGCAAAAAAAACTGCAATTTAAAAGTGAAATTAATAGCTTTCAACATGACATGTACCCTTATGTACATGAAAAGCTAACACCTGTCCCTATTGATTTTAGGTTTTGGAAAGAAAATGCTAAAACTTAAACAGATGTGAGCTTGAGATTTGAAAAATCCTGAAATCCTATCATTTGGGGAAAAAATCCATGAAAATACTAAGTTCTAAAAAAGCATTCATAATAGCTTATCAACTACACTTCGAAGGGAATTTCCTGCACTAAAATTATGTTTATGAAGATAACTAGCTAAACATTTTCGTTAAAATCCATTGATATGCAAATCACTTAATTAAAATGCATTAATGACCGCAATACTTTTCGTAAAGATAGAACATTTGATTTCCAACTACAGTATCAATCCTTTTCATGATCATACATGAAACAGTGTACAAAAAATTAAAAATAATACATGTCTTTATTATGCAAATTAGGTAATTAGTATGCACACACAACACCCCTTTGCATGCTCATTTCAAAGGTACCTTAGTTCTTCACCTCTATGCCAAGTATTGTGGAAGTACTTCATTCCTATCGTGAGATATGACCCAAAGTTAAACATTTTCGTTAATATGCAAATCACCTAGGACCTAGGCCCAATTTATATGAATTTATGATCCCGAAACTAATCGTATCATACAGAGACAGCATATTTGATATTCAGCTATAAACCCACTTTTTATGATCATGCATGAAACAGTCTACGAGAAATTTAAAATAATACATTTGTATTATACAAATTAGGGCCTAGGCCTACCTAATTAGCATGCACACACAACACCCCATGCTCACTTCGAAGGTACCTAATCCCTCCACCTTCTGCTCCTATGCCAAGTTTCATGGATGTACCCCACTCCTAGTCCTACCTGTAATGATCTACAAGGATACACTAGGCAAGCTACAAGTTCAAAAACAACAATACTGCATAATGATTATGATACCATGTTAGGCTAACTGTTAATGTAAGTTCAGCATATAGGCTAGGCCTAGTCTTGCAGTAGGCTAGCTGGCCTAGCCTACATCATGGCCTAACAAAACATTACATAAGCTCACATTACGGAAGAAATCAAATATAACAATGGTAGGCCTATAATACATCAACATTATAAAAATTCTTGCCTAAATAGTGACTTAATGATTACTCACACAAGAAAAGCAGGCCAAAGAAAAGGTTATAAATTGTAGAGATCATTTAAATTAATGTAAGGCCTAGTGTTAACACTGGGCAATAGGTACAATAACACAAACATGTTGTTAGGCTAGGAAAAATATTAAATGGCAACTCTACTATTCGGGAAGATTATTATTCTATCTGTTTCAGAAACAAACCGTTGCACATTTCCTCTTAAAGACTAAAATGTACATTTCAGCAAAAGGCATGATTTATATGAATACCTGCTTGTACAACAAAAGGCTTAATAAGGCTTGGTCCCAAGACCGTTCCATCTTCAAAATTACAGTTGTTTGATGCAATGGTACTTGGTATGGAATCCCAAAAGGGCAATTTTGACACGTACTACTACTGTTTTGATACGTACTACTGTTTTGATACGTACTACTACTGATTTGATACGTACTACTACTGTTTTGACACGTACTACTACTGTTTTGACACGCTACTACTGTTTTGACACGTACTACTACTGTTTTGACACGTACTACTACTGTTTTGACACGTACTACTACTAAACTCACTTCTACTGTTTTGACACGTACTACTACTAAACTCACTTCTACTGTTTTGACACGTACTACTACTGTTTTGACACGTACTACTACTGTTTTGACACGTACTACTACTGTTTTGACACGTACTACTACTGTTTTGACACGTACTACTACTGTTTTGACACGTACTACTACTGTTTTGACACGTACTACTACTGTTTTGACACGTACTACTACTAAACTCACTTCTACTGTTTTGACACGTACTACTACTAAACTCACTTCTACTGTTTTGACACGTACTACTACTAAACTCACTTCTACTGTTTTGACACGTACTACTACTAAACTCACTTCTACTGTTTTGACACGTACTACTACTAAACTCACTTCTACTGTTTTGACACGTACTACTACTGTTTTGACACGTACTACTACTAAACTCACTTCTACTGTTCTGACACGTACTACTACTGTTTTGATACGTACTACTACTAAACTCACTTCTACTGATTTCATGGTCGAGAGAATACAGTTGCGCAACGTACGAACGCACCAGGCTACCACTAACGTTACTTGCAAAGTTTCTTTAGTTGTGGAAGACACTCATAGAGCCTCGCCACACGAATGGAAGAATTGCAGACGAAATGAATGTATCTCTTCGTACTGTGAAGAATTGTAGGCGAGATTTGAATCTTCGCAGTTCGGAAAAAAAGGATCTTAAAACTGGTAATCGAACTCCTCACGTTAGGCTATTCAGTATTTGTACTGGAGTCCTATACCCCATGGCCTAACGTTATGCCTAACGTTAAGACATTAACGTTAGACAAGTTCTAACGTTAGACATTACGTTAGGCTGTTCGGCATTTGTACCGGATTCCTATACCCCATGGCCTAACGTTATGCCTAACGTTAAGACATTAACGTTAGACAAGTTCTAACGTTAGACATTACGTTAGGCTGTTCGGCATTTGTACCGGATTCCTATACCCCATGGCCTAACGTTATGCCTAACGTTCAGACATTAATGTTAGACAAGTTGTAACGTTAGACATTACGTTAGGCTGTTCGGCATTTGTACTGGAGTCCTATACTAGGCTACACCATGGCCTAACGTTATGCCTAACGTTCAGACATTAAGGTTAGACAAGTTGTAACGTTAGACATTCTGGAGGTCGGACAGATAAAAACTATATTGTATCATTTTTCAACAAAATACTAAATAATTTATTTTTCTTCACAAATATTGTGTAGGCCTATCATGATTAGATAATAGTTTCCAACATATAGGCCTAGGCGTACCATTAATTTTCGCTGACTGGCTAAGGCGACACCAGTATTCATAAGAAATATCCAATTGACTATTAAAATGATTAAAGTCCTCCAACTTAGCGAAACTGTACTGAGCCAATTCACGGTTACGTCTCTCTGACCTCGAAAATGAGCAACATCTAGCCTAACGTACAGTCAAATATCCCATTGACTGTATTATATGATAAAGTTTCCCTTGAACTCAGCAAAACTACTTAGCCCCTACATGGTTACTTAGCCCCTACATGGTTACTTAGCCCCTACACGGTTACTTAGCCCCTACACGGTTACTTAGCCTCTACACGGTTACTTATTATTATTAATCATTTCTATAGCGCAATCAAACATTTATAAAAATATAATGAGTGCGCTGTACAATAAAAATATACAAAATAATATGAATATATAAACAAACTAAAAAGTTAAACGGTAAAATATACAAAAAATTAAAAGCAGAAATGTACAACCTATAAAAACGTTAAAATGTGATAGAAAAATATATAAATCGATCGATTGTATTCCCTAATAAGTAGATGAGTTTTGAGTTCACGCTTTAAACGGGCAAGATTGCTGCAGTTGCGGATATTGTACGGAAGCTTATTTCAAATCTTAGGGCCACATACACTAAAGGATCTATCAGCAAACTTATAACTACGAGTAGAGGGAATTTCTAAAATTTTATCATCACTTGCAGATCTCAAACCGGAACGAACATTCACTCTATAGTTGATTAAAGACTTAAGATAAAATGGGGCTCTGTCATGAAGGCATTTAAAAACTAAGGTAAGGATTTTGAAGTCAATTCGAGCGTGAACGGGGAGCCAGTGTAGTTGTTTTAAGCTTTCTGTAGAACTGTCTCTTATGTGACATTTTAAAATGAGTTTTGCAGCATAGTTCTGTACTCTTTGGAGCTTGTTGAGATGACTTTTAGGTAGGGTGGCTAAGATAGCGTTGGCATAATCAAGGTGTAAAATAACTAAACATTGAACTAAAATCTTGCACGAGTCAACAGAAAGAAAGGAACGAATGAGTTTGATTCTTTGCAAATTTAACATACATATTCTACAAATGTGAGATATATGTTTGTCCATTGATAATGTTTTATCTAAATATACACCCAGATATTTAACAGAGTCGGATCTTTCAATAGTGTCATCCACCACTTCAATTGTGTGAGTATCGGTTTTCTGCAACTGCTTAGTCTGACCAAAAAGAATAAACTCTGTCTTTGCACTCTTCATTTTAAGGCGGTTGAGATCCATCCAGTCTTTGATGTTGTCCATGCATTTCTCTAGCTGAGTAATTGACTGTCTCTCCGATGTCTTGTCATTCGCTTTGAAATTGGTCGCCAGGGCGTGATCATCGTATCCGTGGACTGAAATCTGGGTGGGAATTATTTCTTGTAAGGTGCTTGCATATGCAAGGTACAATATCGGACCCATGCACGATCCCTGTGGAACTGAGAATTGTAGATTCTTTGAGATGGAATATATATCGCCGATTTGAACTTTGCACTTTCGATCTAAAAGATGGCTTTCGAACCACTTCAGGGCGGCTCCTGTGATACCAAATTTAGTCTCGAGAACATTTAGCAATACCCCATGGTCTACGGTGTCGAAAGCAGCACTTAAATCGATTGCTGCCAAAGCACACACCTGTTTTTTCATGGCCCAAAAATGTCATTCACAATTTTTGTGAGGGCTGTTTCACAACTGTAATGTTGACGATAGGCCGATTGATAGTCTGGCAGAAGGTTGTGATCAGCTCAATGTGTATTGAAATGAAACAGTGCTGCTTTCTCAACAAGTTTTGAAATGAACCCAAGATTACTAATAGGTCTAGTTTTGTAGTATCAAGTCCAACTTAGGTTTTTTGAGGAGGGGACGTATCAGAGCAGATTTCCAATTATCGGCAAAACACCACTTTCAAGCGACTTGTTTACGAGTTTCTTCAATACTGGGAGAAGAACATTCAGACCCCTTAATTAACTTTGTGGGTAGAATATCACAATCGCTGATTTTGTTGGCATGGAGGTGATGATCTTGCGAATCTCCGTCTCAGACAGTTCGTTGAAAGTATCGAGTTGTGGAATATCCTTTCTGCTGCTTGGAGAATATTTGGGGTGATGGTCAAGTTCATCACGAATTTGTGAAATTTTGTTGATGAAGAATTCAGAGAATTCTTCTGCCAGTTCTTCGTCTGATTTACCCATTGGGAGAGGGTTGCTAGATTTTGTGCCAGTTAGTTCAGCTACAAGTGTGAATAATTTTGTGTTGATCGTTGCCACTCTGTTACTTTATCGTTAATTGTGTTCCTTTTTAATCTTTTAGCATCTTTTTATACTTGTACCTTTCGGTTTGAAATCTTTCCATGATTCTGGAGTTTTAGGTTGTTTCCATAAACGCTCCTTTCTTCTCATCACTCTTTTCTGTTCTTTAATTTCGTCTGTGTACCAAGGCTTTGTGTCCCTTACTGTGATAACTTTATGAACAAGAGGAGCATGTATGTCTAATGCTTTTGTGGCTTCCATCAAATACTGCAACCAACTCGTTAAGACAACCGTTGCTTTGCAAGATCTTATCAAGGTCCATATCGCGAGTAGATTCTGGACAGACAACATTTTTCAGTTTTCTGAATGTCTTTTTTCTTGCGAGAAACATCAGTCCTCTCAATTGTTGTAATGCAAGAAACTGCACTGTGATCCGACAAAAACGGGCCTTGGGAGCATTCATTGATTTTCAATTTGCCCTGGTTTTCAGATATAAGCAAATCGACAGTTTTACCTTTATTGTGGGTTGGAAAATGAACATGTTGGTCCAATCCTAACGAGTAAAGGTTATCTTTGAATGCTCTGACGTCATTATCATTCGAATTGGTTTACCCTTATATTAAAATCACCAGTTATTAAAATGTTCTCTAACTAAGGTTTGAAAAACACATTATTCTTAAAAAATAGATGTAAAACATGACTAGAAAAATAATCCAAGCTTATCCATAGGCTAGTAAAAGTCATCTGTTAAATTTACAACTGAGAAACTAAAAATGCACGAAAATATGAAGAAACAGAGATTTGAGTGTCAAGCCACGCAAGCGCCAGCACATTGACACTTAACCCCTACATCGTTACTAGCCCTACACGTTACTTAGCCCCTACACGGTTACTTAGCCCCTACACGGTTACTTACCCTACACGGTTACTTACCCCTACACGGTTACTCACCCCTACGATTACTTTGCCCTACACGGTTACTTAGCTCCCTACACGCTTTAGCCCCTACACGGTTACTTAGCCCCTACACGTTACTTAGCCCCTACACGGTTACTTAGCCCCTACACGTTACTTAGCTCCCTTTACTTAGCCTACACGGTTACTTGACCCTTGCACGGTTACTTAGCCCTACACGGTTACTTAGCCCTACACGGTTACTTAGCCCTACACGGTTACTTAGCCCCTACACGGTTACTTAGCCCCCTACACGGTTACTTAGCTCCTACGGTTACTTAGCCCCTACACGGTTATTTAGCCCCTACACGGTTACTTAGCCCCTACACGGTTACTTAGCCCCTACATGGTTACTTAGCCCCTACATGGTTACTT
>JAIGNY010001567.1:5000-24631 GCA_020152595.1 Chiridota heheva | reverse complement strand
ACATTATATATATATATATATATATTATCGGCAGACAGTTTAAGGCAAAAATTTGTTTTGATAATATTTTCCTTTAGCATTAGTCAACGAAAATTCAAAGTTGACTTTGATAAATATTCACAAACTGAATGAAGGCAGTAACATTCATACAGCGCCGCCCAGTTATTGAAAAGATTGTGTCGTTGCGCAATTTTTGTCATCCTCCTGAATGTCGTTGATATCTTGTGAAAGATTGCATGTAATAATGTATATTCACGAAAATATGTTAATTTAATATTTCGTCTGATATCACATCTACTTCTTGCTGTCAATAAATGTATTGTTGGATTTTTTTTGTAAATAACATGCATAAAACATATGTTGTTTTTACCATGCATGCTATGAAAGCAAATTCATATATCAGCTTATATAATTTATGAATATGTGATAGTTGTTTTGTTGAATATGATAAATATAATGCACAAATACGTCACTAGAAACCTTCCAAAACCACCCAGTTTTAACTCATTGCCCTTTTAAATTAATAAGACATTCCAGGCCCGTAGCCAGAAAATTGAAACGGGGTTTATTTTTTTCGTATAAAGTTCTGACAAAAGGAAAAACAATCCTAAAATTCCGGATGCTTATTATTATTATTTTAGATTTCAATGGCACTTAAAAAAAGAGGGGTTCGTTTGCTTGGACGCCGCCGTGCTGGCAACGTCACTTCCTGTTTTGAATTTTACTTACTGATTGCGAGAAATCTGCGATCCTATTGATACCACATGTAGGCCCCTATGTTCGGTCCGGTGGATGTGATCAATAACATTGCAGATTTCTCGCTGTTGATAGGGAAAATTGAAAACCGGAAGTGACGTTTAACTCGACGGTGTTCACTTCTGAATCGATTCATTTGGTTGAAATGTGACTGAGGTCATCAGACCGCATAGCGACAGCGCGCATTCACTCCGCATTGGAGTGAAAACAAAGCGATTAGCTGTGTTTGTTTACATGCCATAAACAGTAAACGCATATGGACTTGCCACGTGTATCGCGCAAAGGTTTATTTTCACTCCAAAAAAATTACGTCATCTCCAGGAAGTTATGGGCACCAACCAAGTTAATTTATGGGACAATACCTTTCTTTAACGTATTCATTTCATCATAAACAGACAAAGCTTGAGTCAAAATGGACTACTCATTGAAAATGCAGATGGTTGAGCCGGAGAAGAACACGTACATGTCGACAAGCCATTTGGTTACTGGCCTGCTCAACTAATCGGATCCATTATCGTCTTCATCTACGGGATTCTGCTTCTGACAGTTCGGTTATGAAATAGCTTCCTACCGAAACCATTGGGAACCCTATAATACTTTCACAGTTATCATCTATATATATTTTTGTAATTTTGCTGGAAAGTATATTCTTGAATATTGAAAATCTGGGGAATGGGAAGGTATCTGGTCTCATATTTCCCGTTAAAAAAATAAATATATCTGTATATATATATATATATATATATATATATATATATATATATATATATATATATATATATATATATATATATATATATATATATATATATATATATATATATATATATATATATATATATATATATATATATATATATATATATATATATATATATAGATATATATATACATATATATATATATATATATATATATATATATATACATATATATATATATATATATATATATATATATATATATATATATATATATATATATATATATATATATATATATATATATATATATATATATATAAAATATATATATATATATAAAAATAAATATATATATATATATATATATATATATATTTATATATATATATATATATATATATATATATATATATATATATATATATATATATATATATATATATATATATATATATATATATATATATATATATATATATATATATATATATATATATATATATATATATATATATATATATATATATATATATATATATATATATATATATATATATATATATATATATATATATATATATATATATATATATATATATATATATATATATATATATATATATATATATATATATATATATATATATATATATATATATATATATATATATATATATATATATATATATATATATATATATATATATATATATATATATATATATATATATATATATATATATATATATATATATATATATATATATATATATATATATATATATATATATATATATATATATATATATATATATATATATATATATATATATATATATATATATATATATATATATATATATATATATATATATATATATATATATATATATATATATATATATATATATATATATATATATATATATATATATATATATATATATATATGTGAGACGGATCACTTGTAATTATTTCAATACCCCTTTAAGTATCACCTCTTCTCCTTGATTTTTTTGACAGACAGATAACCTGAACAAAGAAACCTTTATTTTGCATCCAAATTGTAATTAGAGTCCTACCTCGTGGCTGGTACTAATTTTGTGTTTAAGAGAGACCACGAGGAGACGCTTGGTGACCGTTGTGTGGGAGAGACCTTGTTGACCGTTGTATGGAAGAGACGCGATTTCGATAATTCTTTAGGACCTTGTTTTTTTTTTTGCCCGTTAATTTTAATTGTACTTTTGTGTACTCAGGAATTTTTGTCAGCCTATATAGCTGCTAATATTTTCGGTGAGTTGCTCTTTATTTTATCTGAACGATGGTTGTTTCAAACTGATTATCCAGAGATTGTATCCATCCTTCGCTACTTGATGGCGACAGTGTACCGGTGTAAGCCGGAACAGGTTCTAAATCGCATAATTCCCTCGTAGGCAGTATATCAACAAGGATTTAACACTGGTATTTTGTATTATCGTAATTTTAGAAGAATTAATAATGTCTATTATTAAACCGTTCCAGAATACTAAAGTGCATTATTTTACCGAAGAATGGACCGTGTGAACCCCCTCCTTCTTAGGTGAAGTTATAGACGTGATATGCTCGCCAGGGCAGGCTCTATTACCTGTCCGAGTGGCCGGTGTATGTCTATTTTACCCCCCTTTTCAGCCATCGTTTTCCCCGACTGCTTGGTGAGGGTTCTTAACAGTCACATGGTAGTCCAAAGTATACTTGCTGCAACACGTGCATTTAGAGGTGCATGCACACTTTTCTGTTGTTAAGTTGTGCATGCGTCCAGGTGGTGCACGCGGCAAGTCGTGTATGTTTCCTGCGTCCAGTGTGCATGCGTCGGAGGTGCCCGCGTCTAGTGTTTCCTGTATCAAGTGGTGCATGCGTCTGAGGTGGCTGCGTTTAGTGTTTCCTGTATCAGGTGGTGCATGCGTCGGAGGTGCCTGCGTCTAGTGTTTCCTGTATCAAGTGGTGCATGCGTCTGAGGTGCCTGCACCCAGTGTTTCCTGTATCAGGTGGTGCATGCATCGGAGTGCCTGCGTCTAGTGTTTCCTGTATCAAGTGGTGCATGCGTCTAAGGTGCCTGCACCCAGTGTTTCCTGTATCAGGTGCCTGCACCCAGTGTTTCCTGTATCAAGTGGTGCATGCGTCTAAGGTGCCTGCGTCCCAGTGTTTCCTGTATCAAGTGGTGCATGCGTCTAGTGTTTCCTGTATCCTGTGGTGCATGCGTCTGAGGTGCCTGCGTCCAGTATTTCCGGTGTCCTGTGGTGCGTGCGTATACAGTTCCTGCGTTCGGTGTACAGGCGACCATGTTCGAGTGTGTAGCCATTTAGTGTGTAAGATAGACAGATGATTCTTAAGGTGTGCAGGCGTTTAGTTGTGCTTGCGTTTTAGCGTTCAAGTATAGAGAAATATGGTGCTGAAGTTATTGTTTATCACTTGGACATAATATTTTCTTGTTTTAAAGAGATATTTCTTTTGACTAGTTGTTAATTGTTTTAAACTATCTTACTGGAAAGTGATGTGTTTTGGAATTAGGAAGTGAGAGAGTAGAAATAGATTGTCAATTTGAAATCATTTTGTCGTGTTTTCATTTGCCTTTTTTTATATGTTCTATTTTCTTTTAATGCTGATCATTGGAAATTATTGAGGGCGTCCTATCCCTAGACGAACTGGAAACGCGGAGGCCAGCGTTACAATTGGTGGCAGCGGTGGGATAGGTTGCTCGATTTATTTTCCAACTTCAATATTTTCGTGAAAAATGCTTTCTCCATTCGAGGACGGACGGATGGAGGGTACTCCACGACAACATGAATCCAGGGCGGAAGAATCGCAGTGGCTTCTACTAGATGAATTTACAGGCAGTGATGGTGACGCTTCAGCATCAACACTGCAGAGAGGGTCACCACATCTTCTTGGTCGTCGCCAAGACAGATGGAATCCGTTTTCAACTGCTGTGGAACCGTCGTCGAGAACAACTGCACCAAATGACAGCCGCCAACGACACCGTGCCCCAGTTTCTTGACACAACAAGCTTTTCGAACAAGAGGTCCACCAACAGTCTGTTGGGACAGCCGCATACATGGCGAACTTTCACCCCTTGACTTTATTTAAGGCAACCCCTTTCGCGAAGGAGTTGCACGCACAGAAGAAGCAGCTATAACATCTTGTTGTGATTACTGGAGACCATTTTTATTGGAAGAGAGTTGCGGTGCAAACAGAATGATTAGAGAAATTCCTCTAATTCCAGTTGATGCAAGGCTGAGAACTTTGAACCATGTACAAGACTACACTCCACCAATACCTAAGATGGTGGGAACATCAAGTAGGCTACTGGGGATTTATGGTGAGACGACGTCGTGGGATGATTATAAGGCTCAGTTCGAGGTAATCGCAGAATTGCATACTTAGAGTCCTGGTGTGATGGCGATATGTTTGGCCACCAGCCCAAAAGGCGAAGTCCAATCTTTACTTGCAGATTTGGATGCTGCAGGAAGAAGGAATTATGACACACTTGTAGAGGCCCTGTCTGGCAGGTTTAGCCCGGCGCACCAGACCGAAGTTTTTCGCATTCAATTGAAAAATCGTTCTCGAAAGGTGAATGAGACTCTACCAGAGCTGGCACATGAAGTGCGTAGGCTTACACGGCAGGCATATCCAACAGCATCCATCGGATTATTATCCGTGTTGGCCAAGGACCACTTTGTTGATGCTCTAGATGACCCCAATCTGAGACTAGGTGTCTACCAGACAAGACCTTCTACATTAGACGAAGCCCTGAAAGCCGCTCTGGAGATAGAAGCTTTCTACTTGGTTGAAAAGCAAAGGAACTTTGGAGGGAGAAAAGTTGTTCGTGCGGTAGGCAGCACACCACCTACCGGCGCGGCTGGTAATACTTTGGACGATCTTGCAGAGCAAGTTCGCAAGATTGTGGAAGACAACCTAACAGGTCAACGTAGCTCTTTGAGGGAGCTGTCGCAGTCTGTGCAGACTCTGAAGGAGGAAATGAGAGTGCTAAAGAACTCTGGGAGGCTGATCCCTAGTGACTCACCGGGCACAAACCCGTTCTCTGACCAGTCGCGAGGAAATACGCGTAGAACACAATCGAATCACAGGGTGTGTTTTTATTGCCAAGAGCCAGGACATTTCAAGCGAGACTGCCAAAAACTGAAACAGGTTAGACGCCGACAAGAAGAAGAAAGCTCGGAAAACTCCACGGTGTCGGGTTTGAGGGTCGAAGCCCGGCAGTAGACGAAACCAGAAAGAGACCCATTCGAGTGGCGGTCCATGAGAGCATACCAGGACTGGCCCAAGATGGTATTTACTTAGACGGGAAAATCATGTCGCAATCAGTTGCTTGCTTGATCGATACAGGAGCAAACATCTCCATTGTCCAAGCTGAGAGGTACTTTAAGATTCCAAAAGATAAGAGACCTAGTCTCCAGGCAGCGGGGTCCGCATTAGTTTTAGCTGATGGCAGTAGTGTACCAATCCTCGGGAAGACATTTCTGGAGATGTCCATATGTGAAAGCAATAAAGCGATGAGACATGAGTTCTGGGTAGCAGACATCGGGCCGGATTGCATATTGGGGCTGGACTTCTTAAGACGTCACCACTGCTCTATTGATGCAGGAATGGGGAAAGTTACATTTGGAAGAGAAGTGGAGGTGGAACCAGAAAGCTGGGACGATTTTTCGTGCAGGATGGTTGCGTGCAAGACATCGTTATTGCCGCCACGATCGGAGACCATTATAGAAGCGGAGGTCAAGGACCTACCTGTGAATCTACAAGGAAGCTTGGAATTATTGAAGCTTCGGAGGGGATTGCTAAAAGAGAGGGGATGCTCGTTGCACGGAGTTTGACAAGAGTTAAGCCGGGGATTATTCCTGTCAGGATGGTTAATCTTTCAAATGAGCCAGTAACCTTGTACAAAAATACAACTGTTGGTATGTGTGAAGGGGTGGAGGAAGTTGAGTCTTCTGCGGAACACATTACAGATGATGTGGGAAGCCCAGGTGGACCGGTTGAGGTCCCACCATACTTGAAGCAGCTGTATTTGGAGAGTACAGAGGGGTTGGATAAGGCGCAGGAACGACAAGTGGCTAGAATGTTGTGTAAGTGGAAGGAAGCATTTTCCACTGGTCCCCAGGACTTGGGGAAGACTAAGATAGCCAAACATAAGATCAACACTGCGACGCAACCTCCAATAAGACAGGCAGCCCGGAGACTCCTATCAACAAACAAGAGGAGGCTGGGAAAGAGATCGAGGACATGCTGACCCATGGAATTATCGAACCTTCTTGTAGCCCGTGGTCGTCCCCTATTGTGCTGGTGAGGAAAATGATGGTAGCTTACGCTTCTGTGTCGATTACCGGAAGGTAAATGATGTGACCATAAAAGACTCATACCCCCTCCCACGGATTGACGATACCTTGGATTTACTTGGTGGTGCTGCCTGGTTTTCCACCCTAGATCTCGCTAGTGGGTACTGGCAGATCGAGGTTGATGAGACAGACAGACCAAAGACCGCTTTTGCTACCCACCGGGGCTTGTTTCAATTCTGTGTGATGCCCTTCGGACTCTGCAACGCCCCTGCAACTTTCGAGCGGCTAATGGAACGGGTGTTGGGCGGTCTGCAGTGGGAGAGCTGTCTCATTTACCTCGATGACGTCATCGTCTTCGGGACTACCTTTGAAGAACATAGGAGCAGGCTCGAGGGAGTAATCCAGCGTCTAATGGAAGCAGGGCTGAAGTTGTCTCCTAAGAAGTGCTTGTTTTTCCGACATGAAGTGGCATTCCTGGGACATATTGTTACAAGCGACGGCGTCCGAACTGATCCAAATAAGACAATGGCTGTGCAGGAGTGGCCCATCCCAAAGAATGTGACCGAAGTTAGAAGTTTTCTTGGTTTGTGCAGTTATTATAGGAGGTTTGTGAGAGGTTTCAGTGATATTGCCCGACCATTGCATCGTCTCACTGAAAAGGGGAGGGAATATCAGTGGACAGAAGAATGTGAGTATTCCTTCAAAGAGTTGAAAAGACGGCTGACCAATCCTCCAATTCTAAGTTATCCCCAAGGAACTGGTAATTTTGTGTTAGATACTGACGCCAGCAACTTCGGTGTGGGAGCAGTTCTGTCTCAGGTCCAGAACGGTGAAGAGAAAGTCATTGGCTACTATAGTAAGTCACTCGGAAAGGCAGAACGTCGTTACTGTGTGACCAGAAAGGAATTACTAGCCGTGGTTCTCGCAGTAAAATGGTTCCACCATTACCTCTACGGTACTCGCTTCCAAGTAAGGACAGATCACGGCGCCCTTCGGTGGCTGATGCGTTTCCGGAACCCGGAGGGTCAAATTGCTCGATGGCTTGAAACACTAGGAGCATACGACTTCTCAATTGAGCATCGTCCTGGTCGAATCCACAACAATGCAGACAGCCTCTCCAGACGTCCATGCGAAGATTGCACATATTGTGAGCGCCAGGAAAGCAAGGAATCTCCTGTGTTGGAAAACCCTGCACGCCAAGACGTTGGTTGTCAGACTGAGGATTCAGTGAACCAGTGTTTTGCTGTAACATCGAAGGGTAGAGAAGAATTACGGGATGACAAACAACCTCTTGCGGTTAAGTGGTCCTCTGAGGAACTCCAGGAAAGTCAACGGAAGGACGCGGATATCCAGCCCTGGTCGAGGCTAAAAGGGAAGGGATTCGACCACCATGGGAGGTGATATCTTCAGGTAGCAGAACTTTGAAGAACTACTGGTCACAATGGGATAGTCTGGAATTGCGCCAAGGTTTGCTGTACCGACGATTTGAATCGCCCACTGGTGAAGAAGTAACCCATCAGCTAATTCTTCCTTCCAATTTGGCGAAAGAAGTTTGGAAAGTGGCACATGCACACCCACTGTCTGGTCACTTCATGACTAAGAAGACGCTTAGTCGAATTAAAGCTAAGTTCTACTGGAGAGGTGTAGCTCGGGACGTAGAGCGTTGGTGTAAGCGTTGCCCTCAGTGCAGTGAACGTAAAGGCCCAAGATCTAAGCCCAAGGCTAAGATGCGGCAATACACAGCTGGAGAGCCACTCCAAAGAATTGCGGTAGATATTATGGGACCGTTACCACTCACCCCTGCTGGCAATAAGTACATCTTGGTTGTGGGAGATTACTTCTCCAAATGGACTGAATCCTTTCCCATTCCCAACCAGGAAGCGAATACCATAGCCAGTGTGATTGTGGAGCAATTTGTCTGCAGACTGGGTATTCCTGACGAAATCCATTCTGATCAGGGAGGCAGTTTGAGTCGGCCGTATTCACGAAAATGTGTGAACTATTGCATATCAGGAGGACAAGGACCACGCCATACCATCCTCAATCGGATGGTATGATCGAACGGTTTAACCGCACTTTGGAGGCGATGCTGTCGGCTGTGGTTGCCCCTAACCAGCGGGATTGGGACGTCTGGTTGCCATACCTGAGCATGGCTTATAATTCAGCAAAACATGACTCAACTGGCTTCACCCCATCGGAAATCCTATATGGCAGACAGATCAGAACTCCCATGGATCAGATCACACCGACCGATCAGCAGGATGAGCCAAGTGATTACCCGGAATTTGTCGAGAAACTTGAAGAAAAATTGCGAAGCGTGCACAAGATAGCACGACGGCAACTGAAAATTGCAAGTGATCGTCAGAAGACGCAATTTGATCGGGGTGCTTCTACTAATAACTATGATAGGGGCGATTTAGTCATGGTCCACTATGCAGTTCCGAAAGTTGGCCTGTCTCCAAAATTACACTGTCCTTGGCGAGGTCCATACCTCGTCTTAAAAAGGCTCAATGACTCTCTGTACAGGTTGCAATTTGGGCCGAAGAAGACGGCGAAGCTTGTTCATTTCAACCGAATGAAGAAATACAACGGGATGAACCCGAATGGGTGAAGGCCTTCATGAACGACAACAAGGCTGGCAATGAGGTACATACAGAACCTGAAGCACAGAGCAGCCTGGATAAGGGACATTTGGACGAAGGTGTGGCTCCAGGAACACGTTCTATGTGCCGGGACAGCGAGGTTGACAAAGAGAAGCTGGAGAAGACGGTCGGTAGCCAAGAAACTTCTCAAAACGTTGGCGATACAACTGACCAAATCATGGGGTCAGAAGTACCGCATCGCAAAAGACCATCAAGGGTTCGACAAGAACCAGATCGTTACGGTTTTAACTAGCCTGTAATCCTTACTGATGTATTATCCCAGTGACCAATAAATTATTCTTAAAGAGATGATGTCCTCTTGTTTATTTTGTTTGGGCTTGTGAGTTGTTTAGGCTTGCAAGAAGATATTTGTGTGTGTGTGTGTGTGTATGTTATGTGACATACAAACGTGTATTTTTTCTAAAATTTACACTTTCCTTTTCCTCCTTTTACCTTTTTAGGAGATAGAATGGGGAAAACCGCACTCTATGAAATAGAATACAGGTGTTCCATGTGCAAGAAGAGGTTCTCGTCCGTAGCGCACCTGCGGGAACACGCAGAAAAGGAGCATGAGAAGAGGATGTGGACGTGTAGATACTGTAGCTATCGCAGTGAGCGGAAGCCTGACGTTGCTCGACATGAAGAAAACTGCAAGAAAAGAGGAATTGAGCGAAAAGAGGGTGAAAGTGGCGACAGGCCTGTAAAACGATTTCGAAATAGTTCGGCCAGAAAAGAAAGCTCACAGAACAACTCAGAACGCTTAACAACCCCGGTTGCGAAGGACGTTAACGACGCCTGTCCGGAGGCACGGCGGGAGACGTCGCCAGGGTGGCCTGACCTCCAGGAATTGATAGAGGTAGGGTCGCCATTTTCTGCTCCCACCGGCCAATCGGAGATAGAGAACTTCGCATCGCCACCGCAAGTCCCATTTAAGGTATCGGTGGTATCAAACGTGGAGAGTGTTCAACAGGAGGTTGATTTGGCGGAGTCAGAGGCTGAGGGGAACCCGCAGGTCACCCGACATGACTTTGCGTTTGAAAGCCGTTTGGGGAGAAACTCTGCTTTAAAGAGACGGATCAAGACGCTCACGTATCCTGATGGGAGAGTACTCGAGGTAGAAGAAAGGGAAATCGTGACCGGGTAGTCCTTGTACAATTAGAATATTTGTGTGTGCTTCTCTGTGGTAAAAATTGCGGGACGCAATGGGCTTAGGGAGGGGGCAGTGTGAGACGGATCACTTGTAATTATTTCAATACCCCTTTAAGTATCACCTCTTCTCCTTGATTTTTTTGACAGACAGATAACCTGAACAAAGAAACCTTTATTTTGCATCCAAATTGTAATTAGAGTCCTACCTCGTGGCTGGTACTAATTTTGTGTTTAAGAGAGACCACGAGGAGACGCTTGGTGACCGTTGTGTGGGAGACGCTTGGTGACCGTTGACCGTTGTATGGAAGAGACGCGATTTCGATAATTCTTTAGGACCTTGTTTTTTTGTTTTGCCCGTTAATTTTAATTGTACTTTTGTGTACTCAGGAATTTTTGTCAGCCTATATAGCTGCTAATATTTTCGGTGAGTTGCTCTTTATTTTATCTGAACGATGGTTGTTTCAAACTGATTATCCAGAGATTGTATCCATCCTTCGCTACTTGATGGCGACAGTGTACCGGTGTAAGCCGGAACAGGTTCTAAATCGCATAATTCCCTCGTAGGCAGTATATCAACAAGGATTTAACACTGGTATTTTGTATTATCGTAATTTTAGAAGAATTAATAATGTCTATTATTAAACCGTTCCAGAATACTAAAGTGCATTATTTTACCGAAGAATGGACCGTGTGAACCCCTCCTTCTTAGGTGAAGTTATAGACGTGATATGCTCGCCAGGGCAGGCTCTATTACCTGTCCGAGTGGCCGGTGTATGTCTATTTTACCCCCCTTTTCAGCCATCGTTTTCCCCGACTGCTTGGTGAGGGTTCTTAACAGTCACATGGTAGTCCAAAGTATACTTGCTGCAACACGTGCATTTAGAGGTGCATGCACACTTTTCTGTTGTTAAGTTGTGCATGCGTCCAGGTGGTGCACGCGGCAAGTCGTGTATGTTTCCTGCGTCCAGTGTGCATGCGTCGGAGGTGCCCGCGTCTAGTGTTTCCTGTATCAAGTGGTGCATGCGTCTGAGGTGGCTGCGTTTAGTGTTTCCTGTATCAGGTGGTGCATGCGTCGGAGGTGCCTGCGTCTAGTGTTTCCTGTATCAAGTGGTGCATGCGTCTGAGGTGGCTGCGTTTAGTGTTTCCTGTCAGGTGGTGCATGCGTGCCTGCGTCTAGTGTTTCCTGTATCAAGTGGTGCATGCGTCTAAGGTGCCTGCACCCAGTGTTTCCTGTATCAGGTGGTGCATGCATATGATGCCTGCGTCTCCAGTGTTTCCTGTATCAAGTGGTGCATGCGTCTAAGGTGCCTACACCCAGTGTTTCCTGTATCCTGTGGTGCGTGCGTCTGAGGTGCCTGCGTCCAGTATTTCCGGTGTCCTGTGGTGCGTGCGTATACAGTTCCTGCGTTCGGTGTACAGGCGACCATGTTCGAGTGTGTAGCCATTTAGTGTGTAAGATAGACAGATGATTCTTAAGGTGTGCAGGCGTTTAGTTGTGCTTGCGTTTTAGCGTTCAAGTATAGAGAAATATGGTGCTGAAGTTATTGTTTATCACTTGGACATAATATTTTCTTGTTTTAAAGAGATATTTCTTTTGACTAGTTGTTAATTGTTTTAAACTATCTTACTGGAAAGTGATGTGTTTTGGAATTAGGAAGTGAGAGAGTAGAAATAGATTGTCAATTTGAAATCATTTTGTCGTGTTTTCATTTGCCTTTTTTTATATGTTCTATTTTCTTTTAATGCTGATCATTGGAAATTATTGAGGGCGTCCTATCCCTAGACGAACTGGAAACGCGGAGGCCAGCGTTACATATATATATATATATATATATATATATATATATATATATATATATATATATATATATATATATATATATATATATATATATATATATATATATATATATATATATATATATATATATATATATATATATATATATATATATATATATATATATATATATATATATATATATATATATATATATATATATATATATATATGCCAGACACTCACAAAAAAAATACTAAGAGACAATATCACACAGAGGTACAAGCAGCAGACCCATCAGTCGTAGACAACATAAACAGGGAATTAATGGAAATCGCTTCAGAGCTTAACATAGACGATAGAATATCGCCTATGGACGAAAGACAAGCATTCGTTTCCTTCAAGGACCGTTAGGACAATTTCCCACAAAACACCCCATGCAGACTCTTAAACCCAGCCAAAAGCGCTATGGGAAAAGTCAGCAAAGTCATTTTGGACAGAATCAACCAAAACCTACGAAGCGTCATACCAGTCAACCAGTGGAGGAATACAAATTATGTAATCAACTGGTTCAAAGCTGTAGAAGACAAATCCAAACACACTTTTATGATTTTCGACATCGTGGATTTTCATCCCTCAATATCAGAACACCTACTCACCAACTCTCTAAATTGGGCACGCAACCACACCACAGTTTCCGACCTAGATTATAGAACCATTATGCACGCAAGGAGCTCACTATTATTCAACAATGGTACACCCTGGGTGAAACCTAAAAATGCTGGGAGCCCCAAGGCATTCGATGTGACTATGGGAATTAAGCTCAGACGGAGCCGAGATTTGTGAATTGGTAGCCTATACACCCTTCACATCATCAGCAGGAAGTTCCCAATGAGTAACCTCGGCCTGTACAGAGACGACGGACTGGCTATCTTAAAATCAACACCAGGGCCACAGGCATTAGAAAGGATTTCATCAAAGTTTTTGACAGCCTCGGCCTCAAAATTACAATTCAAACTAACCTAAAGATCGTCAACTACCTAGATGTCACGCTAAACCTCACATCCGGCACTTTCCATCCGTACAGGAAACCCAACGATCAACCGGTTTTCATAAACACCCAGTCAGACCACCCTGCTCCTATAATCCGCAACATCCCAGCAGCCGCCAACAAACGCCTTTCAGAACTCTCACACAATGCAACCGTTTTCAACAATGCCACCACAGACCACAAAAATGCCTTAATAGCAAGTGGCTATCAACCCAAATTTGAATAAACCCCGCCACCAGACGCCGAATGCAAAAATCGCAAAAACCGGAGCAGAAAAATCATTTGGTTCAACCCACCCTTTAGCAGAACAGTAAAAACTAACGTAGGAAAATTCTTTTTGAAATCAATTACCAAACATTTTCCTCACAGCCACAAATTCCACCAAATCTTCAACAAGAATACTATCAAAGTGAGCTACAGCTGCATGAAAAACATCAAATCAATCTTCCAGAGCCACAACTCGAAAACCCTATCACAAACAAGCTCAACCACCCCCAAAAAACAATGCAACTGCCGCATAAAAAGTGACTGCCCGCTGAACGGAGATTGCTTGGCTAAAGCCATTGTGTACAAAGCTCAAGTACACAAAAACGATGCTGTCTTTACATACATTGGCATGACAGGTGGGGACTTCAAACAGCGGTTTTACAATCACAACAAGTCTTTCAAACACAGAATGCATTCCAGCGAAACAGAGCTTTCTAAAATCATCTGGGCTCTAAAAGAAAAGAACGAGAACTTCAAGATCCCCTGGTCGATCGTCAAACAATCAAACACCTTAATAAATTCATCTGAATCATGCAATCTATGCACCTAGGAAAAACTAGCCATTGTCAACGCAACCAATGAACACCTCCTTAACAAAAGATCAGAAATAGTATCCTCTTGCCGCCATTGTAAAATGAGACCACCCAACCGTACCAAGAAGAAGCGCTGACCTGCTCTGAATAATTACCTAACTTCAGTTGCCTGACGATCCGCTAAGGTGAAACCACTGGTTGCAGCTCAGATCCTGCTTGTTGATAAATATGCATATATAATATATATATATATATATATATATATATATATATATATATATATATATATATATATATATATATATATATATATATATATATATATATATATATATATATATATATATATATATATATATATATATATATATATATATATATATATATATATATATATATATATATATATATATATATATATATATATATATGTATATATATATATATATATATATATATATATATATATATATATATATATATATATATATATCTATATATATATATTTACATATATTTATTTGTATATATATATATATATATAAATAGATATATATATATATATATATATATATATATATATATATATATATATATATATATATATATATATATATATATATATATGAATATATATATACATATATATATACATAAATATATATTTATTTGTATTTATATATTTATATTTATATATAAATATATATATATATATATATATATATATATATATATATATCTATACATATACATATATATATATATATATATATATATATATATATATATATATATATATATATATATACACATATATACACACACACACACACACACACATACATATATAGATATATAGATATATATAGATATATATATATATATATATATATATATATATATATATATATATATATATATATATATATATATATATATATATATATATATATATATATATATATATATATATATATATATATATATATATATATATATATGCCAGAGAAGGTCAAAGAATTATATGGAAGAGGAATTAAACTGCGTTTTTCCTGTTTTCTGAAGGTAAATGGCGAGAAACCTCAAGCACTCCTTATGTGTTTCTATTGTGTACTGTTTTTACTTCTATTCATTATTCTGGATCATGATGTATACCTATTAGCTTATGTTGTGGACCTTTGAACTGTTTTTTTTTCCCTTCAGGTATGCTTATGCCAATTTTTACACCTTTTTACCAAGTTTACCGTTTTACCATTTTTACCTTTTTACAATTTCTACCTACTTTTCCCATCTTTTTTACCTTTTTTCCTACCCATCACCATCCATTTTGTATTTCAAGTTAGCTGATCATTGTAAACTTACATATATTTCCTTTAGCTTGTACAGTGTTTACAGTAATCACGTTCTAAGCTTACCTGGGGATTACTCATGTGGGGTTTTCAGCTATTATTCAGCTGTTTGGATACCTATTTCACATGTTCTGTTCCACTGCCACCATCCTCTGTACGTGAATGTAGTGTTGTATTTTTAAAGTGTCCGGTATGTCACTATGTGGTCTAACAGTAGTCAGTGGCGTAGCCAGGATTTTCATATTAGGGGAGGGGGAGGGGGAAAGGGGGGAAGGGGGAATTGAATTGAACCGACAAGATATTTAGTGGTGTAGTTAAGGTGACACCGAAGGTGGGCGTGGGGTCCAGGGGCCCGCTCAAAGGTCCCTGGTGGGGTCCCTGGTGAAACTCTCGCAAAATTGACATTTCAAGGGGAAAAAAGTATGTCATAACGCTTAGTATGAACTGATGAAGGTGTATTAAACAAGTCAAAATTAATTTGAAACAGAGCTATAATACACCATATACAAAACACAAAATCAAAGCGCAAAGCGCTCGATTTGTCGGCGTGGAGTGCAGGGGGCCGCTTAAGGACCCCTGGGGTCCAGGGGCGAAGCCCATGTAGGGGTCCAGGGGACGAAGCCCCAGGAAGCTCTCGCAAAATTGACATTTTAAAGGAAAAAAGTATGTCGTAATGCATAGTAAGCCGCAAGTCAAAGTTCATTTTAAATAGAGCAGCTATAATACACCATATACAAAACACAAAATCAAGGCGCAATGCGCTCGACTTGTCGGCGTGGGGTCCAGGGCCCCGCTTAAGGGCCCCTGGTGGGGTCCAGGACGAAGCTCCGGTAGGGGTCCAGGGGGTAAGCCCCCGGAAGCTCTCGCAAAATTGACATTTCAAGGGGAAAAAAGTACGTCACAATGCATAGTAGGAAGGTGTATTGTACAAGCCAAAATTTATGTCAAAGATAGCTGTAATGCATATACAAAACACCAAATCATGAAAACGCATAATGTGGAAATATAATGTTTTATTGTTTACGTTTGTACATGGTTAGGTTATCGTCACTCTTTGAAAAATATGGGTTTAAAAAAAAAAAGGTTTTCAATGATTTATTACAAACTTGTGTAAATGTTGTCAAACTTTTGAAGTAAACCTATCCTGTATAACGTGCCTTCCGACATCCCCCCCCCCCCCTCTCCCTCGCCCCCTCTGGCTACGCCAATGTCAGTAGTGGTATCATGCATCATTGTTCAATTGCTCAACCTTATTCCCTTATATAGAGTTTTCTTAACTTTTACGGTACCTGCCGGTGTCATTCCTGTACTTGTTTTTGTCAAGCATAGTGTAAGGTATTGCTTATCAGGTGATTTTTTAGTATGTACTTATCAGACTTTAACCGGCTAAGGATACATGGTGACAATTTGTTTATTCTGCTCATGCAAGCACTGGTTGCAATCCTCATTTATCGTTCACTATTTGTTCTTGATTATTTGCTGATCTGCTTAACATCTCATAGTTTGCTCCCTTTAGCATCTCATAATTTTCCCCCTTTAGCATCTCATAATTTGCCCCTTTATCATCTCATAGTTTTCCCCTTTAACATATCATAGTTCCCACTTTAGCATCTGATAGTTTGCCACCTTTAGCATCTGATAGTTTGCCTCTTTAGTATCTCATAGTTTGCCCCTTTAGCATCTCATAGTTTGCCCCCTTTAGCATCTCATAGTTTCCCCCTTTGGCATATCATAGTTTTCCCCGTTTAGTATCTCATAGTTTCCCCCTTTAGCATCTCATAGTTTGCCCACTTTAGCATCTCATAGTTTGCCCCTTTTAGCATATCATAGTTTGTCCCCTTTAGCATCTCATAGTTTGCCCCCTTTAGCATCTCATAGTTTGCCCCTTTTAGCATCTCATAGTTTGCCCCCTTTAGCATCTCATAGTTTGCCCCCTTTAGCATCTTATAGTTTGCCTCTTTTAGCATCTCATATTTTGCCCCTTTAGCATCTCATAGTTTCCCCCTTTAGCATATCATAGTTTGCCCTGTTTAGTATCTCTTAGTTTTCCCCCTTTAGCATCTCATAGTTTGTCCCTTAAGCATCTCATGTTTTGCCCACTTTAGCATCTCATAGCTTTCCCCCTTTAGCATATCATAGTTTGCCCTGTTTAGTATCTCATAGTTTTCCCCCTTTAGCATCTTATAGTTTGCCCCTTTTAGCATCTCATATTTTTCCCCCTTTAGCATCTCATAGTTTACCCCTTTAGCATATCATAGTTTGCCCTGTTTAGTATCTCATAGTTTTCCCCGTTTAGTATCTCATAGTTTTTCCCCGTTTAGTATCTCATAGTTTTTCCCCTTTAGCATCTCATAGTTTCCCCCTTTGGCATATCATAGTTTTCCCCGTTTAGTATCTCATAGTTTTCCCCCTTTAGCATCTCATAGTTTTCCCCCTTTAGCATCTCATAGTTTTCCCACTTTAGCATCTCATAGTTTGCCCCTTTTAGTATATCATAGTTTGTCCCCTTTAGCATCTCATAGTTTGCCCCCTTTAGCATCTCATAGTTTGCCCCTTTTAGCATCTCATAGTTTGCCCCCTTTAGCATCTCATAGTTTTCCCCCTTTAGCATCTTATAGTTTGCCTCTTTTAGCATCTCATATTTTGCCCCTTTAGCATCTCATAGTTTCCCCTTTAGCATATCATAGTTTGCCCTGTTTAGTATCTCTTAGTTTTCCCCCTTAGCATCTCATAGTTTGTCCCTTAAACATCTCATGTTTTGCCCACTTTAGCATCTCATAGCTTTCCCCCTTTAGCATATCATAGTTTGCCCTGTTTAGTATCTCATAGTTTTCCCCCTTTAGCATCTTATAGTTTGCCCCTTTTAGCATCTCATATTTTTCCCCCTTTAGCATCTCATAGTTTACCCCTTTAGCATATCATAGTTTGCCCTGTTTAGTATCTCATAGTTTTCCCCGTTTAGTATCTCATAGTTTTTCCCCGTTTAGTATCTCATAGTTTTTCCCCTTTAGCATCTCATAGTTTGCCCACTTTAGCATCTCATAGTTTGCCCCTTTTAGCATATCATAGTTTGTCCCCTTTAGCATCTTATAGTTTGCCCCCTTTAGCATCTCATAGTTTGCCCCCTTTAGCATCTCATAGTTTGTCCCCTTTAGCATCTCATAGTTTTCCCCCTTTGGCATCTCATAGTTTGCCCCTTTTAGCATCTCATATTTTGCCCCCTTTAGCATCTCATAGTTTCCCCCTTTAGCATATTATAGTTTGCCCTGTTTAGTATCTTCTAGTTTCCCTCCTTTAGCATCTCATAGTTTGTCCCCTTTAACATCTCATATTTTGCCCACTTTAGCATCTCATAGCTTTCCCCCTTTAGCATATCATAGTTTTTCCCCTTTAGCATCTCATAGTTTCCCCCTTTAGCATATCATAGTTTGCCCTGTTTAGCATATCATAGTTTGTCCCCTTTAGCATCTCATAGTTTGTCCCCTTTAGCATCTCATATTTTGCCCACTTTAGCATCTCATAGCTTTCCCCCTTTAGCATATCATAGTTTGCCCTGTTTAGTATCTCATAGTTTTCCCCCTTTAGCATCTTATAGTTTGCCCCTTTTAGCATCTCATATTTTTCCCCCTTTAGCATCTCATAGTTTACCCCTTTAGCATATCATAGTTTGCCCTGTTTAGTATCTCATAGTTTGCCCCTTGAGCGTCTCATAATTTCCCCCCTTTAGCATCTCATAGTTTGTCCCCTTTAGCATCTCATAGTTTTCCCTCTTTGGCATCTCATAGTTTTCCCCCTTTCGCATCTCATAGTTTGTCTTCTTTAGCATATCATAGTTTTCTCCCTTCATCATCTCATATTTTGCCCCCTTTAGTGCTTGTACTAAGCATCAGCTACCCCTTAGTTCCTTATACGCTTCGATGACTTCATTTAAACTAATTTGAGAGGGCTGAAGGCAATCAATTAAAAGAAGGCAACTTTTCTCGTTTTTACATAGGAACAGTTACGATATTTGCTTTATTCAGGAAACTCACAATATTATTCAGGACACCAATTATTGGAATAATGAG
>JAIGNY010001566.1:5000-25724 GCA_020152595.1 Chiridota heheva | reverse complement strand
AGGTATAGAATGCAAGCCATTTAAGAACCTCAGCCAGATTGCAAGCACAGAAAAAGAATAGGTGGAGAAAGAGCAGAAACAGAGAGAGGGGGAGATCAGGGAAGGAGGCAGAAGAAAACAAATTCGGTAATGCTTGAAGAAAGTCAACGTCCTGACAAGGATCACATTAATTGAATAACTCTTCATGTCTATTTTTCACTTGATAACCACACAAAATTCAACACGCGAATGCTTAAAAAGAACGATAATCAAGCTTCAATTATTACTTGTGGATTTAACTTTGGTGGATTTAACATCTTAACTTTAAACAGAATTGGTCGACGTGGAAGGAGTATAGTAAAATATGCGAAAAAAGAGCGGTGCAAAAATGTCATTTGAATTTACTGTATGACACGTAAAACTTAATGATACAGATAATTTGAACATCATATATCATACACCTCTGCATGATAAAACCCCAAGCAATACAGTTTGTATTGAAGAATAGTTGTCGTTCTTAGCCAATAATATAATTCATCTTGAGAATTTCTTCATTACTGGTGATTTCAATATCAGAATGAATGATGATGATGAAAACAGTGACGTGAAAAAGTTCAATGAGGCAATCGATTCTGTTGGACAAGAACAGTATGTAAACTTTTAGTTTCAACTTATAATCGAGGGAACACATTAAATTTAGTCTTTAAGGAAACAGATACCGTTTATTTCTGATCATTGTGCATATACCATGCACCACAACAATTAAAAAAACTGACGGGAAACGTTCTTATGTAAAGTTTAGGCAGTTAAAGGGTGTTTGTGTGAGAGATTTTATTATTAAGATGAACTTAGACAAATTCTTGTGTACCGATTTCAATATTAATTATCTGTTTAACATTTTCAAGAATGAGGCTACTAAAGCAACAGATAAGCATTCCACACTTAAAGAAAAAGTAATATGCCTCACAAAAGACAAATTACCCGTGGTACAGATGAAATAAACAGGCAAAATAGATCTTTAGAAAATTGAACGTTTAAGAAAAACGTACAGGACTCAAAACACATAAAAATGACCTAAAAACGAAATATCTCAATACAAGAAAATGTAAACTCGATCGGAGAGGAATACAATCAGAGGTAAGATATTTAAGTGCGCCAATGACTCAAGCTAGTAGCAGAACTCACGAGTACCCAGAATCGAAAATCCTGTACCCCCGCATGATTCTGGTGATATACTGTCCGCCGAAATTTGCTGATTATTTTATAACTAAGATAACTGATATCAGATACGAACTTGTTGGTAGCCCTAAATTTACACCTAATGTGACAAAAAACATTTCCTCATGAATTCAATTTGAATTTTTTTGAAAAGGATGCGAAATTCCAGATAAAACTCTACGAGAAAAAATGTATATACATATATATATATATATATATATATATATATATATATATATATATATATATATATATATATATATATATATATATATATATATATATATATATATATATATATATATATATATATATATATATATATGTGTATATATATATATATATATATATATATATATATATATATATATATATATATATATATATATATATATATATATATATATATATATATATATATATATATATATATATATATATATATATATATATATATATATATATATATATATATATATATATATATATATATATATATATGTATATATATATATATATATATACATTTATATATATATATATATATATATATATATATATATATATATATATATATATATATATATATATATTTATATATATACATTTGCTGACAGATCTTTTAGTGTTTATGTTCCCAAATTGTGTAACAGTCTCCTGTGCAATGCATATATAATGGGTGTGATGGAATAATAATGGACATAATGGGGGAATTAAAGATGACGCAACATACCTAATTTAATAAAGCACTAACCTCAAACATATTAGCTTGATATGATGCAAATGTCTTGTCAGTTGCACGCATATTATCCAGTTTTCCTCCGACCTAATAAAGGACACAAATCAAAATCTATAATTCTTTAAAAGTATCAATCCCTAAGTTATGGAGCTCATCAGTTGATTTATCTTAAATCAAAGACATCTTTTCCATAAATGTTAACGCCGAAGGTCAGTTCCAAACTAATTATTTAAACAGCAAACTGAATATTTGACGTAATTATGACAGTTATTAGCGATTGCATTTTGATAAAATTGCCTGTAATCGGGTATTCATATGGTCACCGTCTATACTCAGGGAACAAGCAATTGTTTCATACACCTCTATAACGAAAGTTTAATTCACGTAAATGATATCTGCGTTACTGCAATGCAAATTATAATTTACTAAAGTAATGGATCCGGACATTTAGAAATGAAAACAAAGAAGCAAATAGTACCGAGGTTTCATTATGGAAGGGTCTATATATTTGATACAGAAAATGAATTTAACTGCTTAACGAAGTTAATCACACGTCTGTTGGAAATAATGAAAAACATTTTCCTTCACCTGTGTCTAGTGAATCTTGCTAATCAATTTAAACAATACAATAACATCAACCCTATATCATTTGCTAATTAATAACTAATATGGCACATCTCTCATGTCTGTACCAGGCAACCTTTTAGGAATATCGTCCTGCACATATTAGGAAATTTGGCTGAACAAACAAAGATATTAACAGGACAACCAGTCGCAGCAACATCCAATAACAGGCTAGTGTCGGTTTCTTCATGTGTACCTGGAGATACGAAGCTTCCATAAGGAACTTGATATTACCAATTCGCCCATTGTAGTAATAGAAACATTGGAAAGAAGCGGTGAAAACAACTGCTAAATAAACTTAGGCCCTCATAGAGAGACATGTCATGCTTGGATCTTGGCGAAGAACAGGAATATTGGTAAAATAGATTTACAGCTGTTCATGGTCTACTTGGCAAAGATTGTCATCACGGCAGGTACTGCGAACTGGAAAAGCAGATCAACAAAGTTATTAGGAAGGAAAAGTAACAGTGGCTGGACAAGAGCGCAGACAGCATGGAGGTTGTAGTACAGAGAGGCCACAAGAAGGTTCTTTATCAACCGGTGAAGGACATGACTGGAAAGAAGTGTGCTAGTATCCTAACAATAAAAGGAGATAATGGAGTGGTCCTCACAGACCGCAAGGATGTGGAAGAGCAATGGGTCAGTTACTTCAAAGAGCTTCTGACCGGCCACCACCAAACCGCAGGCTGTATAGGATTCGATTTCTCGGTCATACCAATGACCTTTTTGAGGAAGCATCCACAATAGAAGAAGTTAACAACGCAATAGCAAAGCTGAAAAACAACAAGGTTTTCTGGTCTAGATGAGAAAGTCGCGAAATTAATAAAGTATGGCCCAGAAGATTTTTTTTCAAAACTACAACAGCTTATAGTTAAAATATCGCTAAGAGAAGAAATACCCGAGGACTGGAGTTTATGAAGCACTGTCTACAAGAGGGGTGACAGGTCTCTGTGCGGTAACTAATATGGCACATCTATATTGTCTGTATCACGCAGCCTTTTGGACATATCGTCCTGCACAAATTGCGTGATACTGTAGAAAGTAAGCTCTGAGAAAAGCAATGATATTTCAGACAATAACGAGGATGTACCTATCAGATTTCTGTCTTCGAAATCTGATAAAAGAAAAAAAAAATACCAGCTACCCGCTTTCGCAATTTGAATGAAGCCCTTGATAGTATCCTCTGAACGGCTGGATTGCAACCTCCAGAATGCAATTTTGAGTTGTCAAAATGTTATCAAGCTAGTTTAAAGTAATATACTGATATATGGCAATCCACATCAGAAATAGTTCCGATTGGTCATCAGTGGTCCTTTTTGTGTATGCTTCGCAACGGGCCTTGGTTAACCGTTCAGATATCTATACAGTATGGTGAACTGCTTAAGCATTCACATGGTAGGGGTAAATAATGACATAATTTGTATCACAGTTTTGTTCCTTTACAAAAGTTCGGCTGCAGGGGCATTCTATATCCATGATGAAATTGAAATTGAAAGTGCAAGTTTACTCAATTGGGCTGTAAGTAGTGTAAGGTGTATATGTCGTAGTTTCTTTAAAATCGGGCCAATTAAGTTCATACTTTGACTGTGAGTTAAAACTAGAGCTTAACTCAAAGTAATCTCTCTGATTTGTATTATAAACAGCCCTTGTTTTCTTTCTTTAATGTAAGAAAATATATATATAAATCTTCCTTGTAGACCTCCAGCCTCGCGTTCATACAATAAATATCGCAATTCTTGTCGCAGCATCTATATACCTGTATAGTCTATACCACAAAAATTTGTTTCGAACGTAAGATTTTCCTATGCTGAGTTGATACATCTTTAGGCTGTAAAACTTCTTTTTTCAATATGACACTTTTGAATTTCAAGTTAACGCTCCTTCTTAAACACGCAGGAATTTCCATTCAAAACCGAAGTTACTTATCAATCTATTAATTCAAATGAGATAATTGATTATATTCTTTCAGGTTTGTACTATCCCATGAAGTATTTGCATTGAACTAACAGTTTTATAACTGTAAAGAACATGGCTTATATAATACGTGGGTGTGAAGTAAAAAGTTGATTATCTACTTATCTTCTGTAGTAGTTTTTTTAATCCTGTAAGAGGTTAAGATCACAGTATTGCTAGTCATATAAGATGCAGCTAGAATGCCAATGGTTCTATACAAGGAAAAACATGTTTCACCAGCAGGTACTGATCTCATTTTCATCACTTGCCGTAATCATGCACATATCAATACAAGTTAGCGGTCTCACTAACTTAAATTTTACCACAATGATATGCGTTAAAGACCTTGCTGCCCATCCCAACAGCCCAACAAATACCATAATTCTTCTATATCATATGAATGACTTAGAAGACTTGAAGATAAAAGAGGAGCAGGCTTTAGAGGGAACATTCAATTTGCACACCCACTATATGCCAATTTTATTAACTTTGAGAAAACATTTGACAGCGTAGACAGGCAGGCAATAAGGAACAATCTGCGGTACTATATATAATGAGCTCTCGACCAAGTTACTTGGTTAACAGTTGAATCAATGAGTTGTACATAGGTTTCACTTGCCAGATCATTCACAAAGGTAAGCTTGCATGATAATGAATTCACAAATGGTGCTAGGCAGTATAGCATACTTTCACCTCTTATTTTCTTATTTGTTCTTGACTGGGTCACACGTCAGCTTACATGCCAAGAAAAATGCATCGAGTGCACACTCATGAAACAGTTAGAGGACCTTGACTTTGTTGATGTCCTGGCCTTTTTGATGCATTGCCTTCAGCACATGCACGAGAAAGTAAGTGCACTAAAAGAAGCCAATAAACAAGTGGGCCTGATGATCAGCCAAAAGGAAACCAAACTCATGCGTTTCAACAACAAGCAGGAACAGGAACAAGTCTGACAACCTGAGGAAGGTATGTAATAGATGTAATAGAGTTTTTCTACCTGTTTAGCGAGATTAGCAAGACAGGGGTGCAGACGAGCATACTCACACGAGGATTAAGAAGGCCCATCAAGCAATTACTATTGTACATCTGGTCTGTGGGTTAACTGCTCCAGCAGAGCAAAACTCTAAATATTCGATTATATGGTAACACAGTATTGTTGTACGAATTACCCAAAGCCACACTAAGAAACTACAAAATTTCGTCAATAGTTGCATCCGCCAAATTCTGCGGATAACGTGGTTTGACAAAGTTGCAAATGTGACTCTCTTGACAACAGCTTAAACTAGTAAGCAACACTGACGCGAGGAAGGAAATGGTAATAAGTTGGACACACTTTAAGAACGTGTAACCAGAACAGTACTCAAATTGAACCCTTAAGGCAATATGGGTCGTTTTGAACAGCCCGTTTGACGAGCTGAAGCCACAAAAGCTTTTCGGGGAAGCTATAAAAACTACGGCCGGAAATCGACAGAAAATGAAGGCAACTTCTGAGGCCCTATGTCCCACAGGGATTGAAGAGGATTACGTCAGTCAGTTAAAATATACCCTTAAAATATGACCTATCTATTTTGCACTGTTTAATCCAACTTATTTTGTAATCATTGACTGAAATCAGGCTTTCAATTCAAAATCTTAGTACGAAGTTAATATTATCATATCATACAAAAGAAGCAAAATTAATGTTACGAGAATTGATATATTGCAATATTAAACTTGAGCAACGTATATATAACAATGTAGTTCAAAAAGAAATACTTACCATCAGTTTCTTGTTTTGTTGAAATATTTTGTCAAAGCAAGTAGATATTTTCTGTTCTAGCTCACGTGTGTAGGCATCAGACATACGTTCACCTCCACGTCTCTTCTCCTCCAAGAATAATTGTATTGCTAATGTAGACTCCTGATTATTCAGCTCACGTATTTCTTCATCTTCGAAAGGTCCTTGCTCTTCATCCTGCTTCATGATAAATATCAATGAATTTTAGTTCGTATTGCTGTATATTTAGAGCAAGTCCAATTGGAATTACTTTTGAACAGAGGAATTAGTCGTCAACAAAACAGTTTAAGCAAAATGTTGGAAGTTAGTGGAATAAAAAGTCATTGCTTAATTGTCAATCCGGTGGACTAAGATAGAATGGGTATATAATGCAAGCCATTTATGAACCTTAGCCAGATTGCAGCCAGAGAAAGAGAGGATGTGGAGAAAGAGTGGAAATAGAGTAAGGGAGAGATCAGGGAGGGAGGGAGAAGAAAACAAATTCGGTAATGCTAGAAGAAAGTCAGCGTCCTGAAAAGGGTCACATTAATTGAATAACTCTCCATGTCTATTTGTCAGTTAATAATTACACGAAATTAAACACGCAGCTGCTCAAAAATAACAATGATCAAGCTTTGATTGATACTTGTGAATTTAATTTTGGTGGATTTACCATCTTCACTTCAAAGAGAATTGGTCGACTTGGAAGGAGTATAGTGAAAGATGCTAATAAAGAACGGCGCAAAGAAGTCATATGAATTTACTGTATGACACGTAAAACTTAATGATATAAATAATTTGAACAGCATTTATCATCCACCTCTGCATGATAAAACCCCAAGCAATACAGTTTGTATTAAAGAATTCTCGTCGTTCTTAGCCAATGATATAATTTATCTTAAAACTTTCTTCATTACTGGTGATTTCAATTTCAGAATAAATGATGATGATGAAAACAGTGACGACAAAAAGTTCAATGACGCAATCGATTCTGTTGGACTAGAACAGTATGTAAACTTTTAGTTTCGACGTATAATCGAGAGAACATTAGATTTAGCCTTTCCGGAAACGGAACCGTTTCTTTCTGATCATTGTGCATGTATCATGCATTACAACAATTAACAAAACTGACGGAAAACGTTTTTATGTGAAGTTTAGGCAGTTGAAGGGTGTTTGTGTGAGAGATTTAATAAATAAGATGAACTGAGACAAATTCTTGTGTATCGATTTTAAGATCAATTATTTCTTTGACATTTTCGAGAATGAGGCTACTAAAGCAACGAATAAGCATTCCACAGTTAAAGAAAAAGAGAATATGCTACACAAAGGACAAATTACCCGTGGTACAGATGATATAAAGAGGCAAAAGAGATGCTTAGAAAACTGAACGATTATGAAAAACACACAGGACTCAAGACACATGGAAATTACCTGAAAACAAAATGTCTAGATACAAGAAAATGTAAACTCGATCGGAGAGGAATACAATCAGAGGTAAGGTGTTTAAGTGCGCCAATGACTCAACTAGTAGCAGAACTTACAAGTACCCAGAATCGAAAATCCTGTACCCCCGCATAATTCTGGTGATGATCTGTCCGCCAGAATTTGCTGATAATTTTATAAGTAAGATAACTGATATTAGATACGAACTTGTTCTTATTTTTAAGATTTACACCTAATGTGACAAAAAAGTGACAAAAACATTCCCCATGATTTCAATTTGATAAATTATCTGAAAAGGATGTGAAATCCATGATATATATATATATATATATATATATATATATATATATATATATATATATATATATATATATATATATATATATATATATATATATATATATATATATATATATATATATATATATATACATATATATATATATATATATATATATATATATATATATATATATATATATATATATATATATATATATATATATATATATATATATATATATATATATATATATATATATATATATATACATAAATATATATATATATATATATATATATATATAGATATATATAGATATATATATAAATATATATATATATATATCTATATATATATATATATATATATATATATATATATATATATATATATATAATATATATATATATATATATATATCTATATATATATATCTATATATATATATATATATATTAATATATATATATATATATATATATATATGTATTTGTATATATGTATTTATATATATATATATATATATATTATATATATATTATATATATATATATATATATATATATATGTATATATATATATAAATATATATATAGATATATATATATATATATATATATATATATATATATATATATATATATATATATATATATATATATATATATATATATATATATATATTTGCTGACAGATCTTTTATTGTTTATGTCCCCAAATTGTGAAACAGTCTTCTGTGCATTGTATACATATAATGGGTGTAATGGAATAATAATGGACGTAATGAGGGAATTAAAGCTGACACAACATATCTGAATTAATAAAGCACTAACCTCAAACATATTAGCCTGATATGATGCAAATGCCTTGTCAGTTGCAAGCATATTATCGATTTGTCCTCCAACCTAATAAAGGACACAAATCAAAATCTATAATTCTGTAAAAGTATCAATCCCTAAATTATGGAGCTCATCAGTTGATTTATCTCAAATCAAAGACATCTATTTCATAGAGAGTAGCGCCGGAGGTCAGTTCCAAACTGAACATTTAATCAGCAAACTGAATATTTGATGTAATTATAACAGTAATTGCCGAGTGCATTTGGATAAAATTGCTTTTATTTGTTTATTTATATGGTCACCGTCTATACTCAGGGAACATGTAATTGTTGTATACACCTTTGTAACGAAAGTTAGATTCACGTGAATGATATCTGCGTTACTGCAATGCAAATTATGATTGACTAAAGTCATGGATCCGGATATTTAGAAATGAAAACAAAGAAGCAAATAGTACTGAGGTTTCATTATGGAAGGGTCCTTATATTTGATACGGAAAATGAATTTAACTGCTTAACGAAGTTAATCACACGTCTGTTAGAAATCATGAAAAAACATTCTTCTTTACCTGTGTCTGGTAAAGCTTGGTAATCAAATCAAATATTACGATAACATCAATCTATATCATCGGCTAATTATTGAAAGTCTAGCCTTATCAATTTGATATTTGTCCATACCTGCGAAAAATTGCAAATCATTATCATGATTTAGCGTCGCTTCTATTTAAGAACAAAAAATGCATGCTTACCCGCAGAATACTCTCAGTAGTTGGTAATTTTCCTGATGAAAATATTGTTCCATATGACTATAAAGTAAAGATAATAAAACTGAAATTGCACCTGTGCGCGTATGTTAAGAGCATGGCATCTATATCGACATAAGACTGTTAATTTCAGATGATACCATCATTTTTGCAAGAAAACTTCTCCGAAGTATATAATTTTTGTTAATGCCTCTCTGCAGAAACGACTTTGACATTTACACATGTGCCACCTTAAGGAACGAGTAGGTAGTTTATTAAACGGCTAAATCACAATGTGACTCCCTTTTCATGGATGAAGGGTTGTTGAGTCCTACCAGGGAGTTGTGATTTGGAAAGACCTATAACAAATCCTTGTTAGAATTCCCACTGTAAAGTGCATCATGTTGAATGTTTTCACATAGAAACTTATGTTTTAAGTGTACATGTGCTATTCAGATCGTTACAAGCACTTAAGCTTTCAAGGGAATATTTCCGTGAATTTTCATATAATACAGGACTATTAAAGAAATAAATTGGTGTAAAAACCATGCTGACATGTTATTTCGTTTAAGAATTATTGCATTTCAAAAATTCACCGGTGTGTTGAAAAGCGACCTTGCAGTGTAAAGTGTGATGTCATAACTACAGATTCAAAATAGGATCGTTATGTTTTTTATATAAAATGAACATTTACTTTTCTTTCATTTAGAGTTTAAGGTGCATGAGCAGATGGGCAAAATGTGTTCTTTTAAGCAGAAATATTTGCAATGATTTAGGAAGGGGCAATACATAAACAAAAATGTCATGGATCAGCAATCATGACATCACGCTTTACACTGCAATGTCCCTTTTCAACACAGTGGTGAAATGTTTAAAATGTAATAACTTCTAAACATAATAAAATGTCTACATGATGTTTTTCAACAATTTGTTTCTCTTATAGTCCTCTATCTTATACATGAATATGAAAATTATGAATATGAAAATTTGTAGGAGTATTAATTTTAAAACCAAATCAGTTTGAAAACGGACGAGCTAATTGCAAACGGCCAAAATGTTATCAAACCAAAGCAAACCCACATTATGAAAGAATTTAATCAGTGGTGGATCCAGCGGCTTTAGAAGGGCCCAAATGTAATGAAAAGCAAAAATGTGATTACGTAATTTCTGAAACATGCAAAAGATCACATGGTGCGATTGCATGAAAAATATTTGTTTACCTTCTTTTTCATTCTGCATCAAAAGTTTATTGCGGTCGAAAATGTCTTATAAAGCTAAATTATCGATTCAAGCAAGGTATTTTTTTTTTGCGGCCAACAAAAACCATTGTTTAGATTCGGCTTCCAAAAATCCAAAACACCAATTCCGGATACACTATAGAGCGCAAGTGGATCACAATCGAATACATACACCGAGCACATAAACTCACGGTATATGAAATCATACAAATACCACGCTAGTAGAAAGCAAACAACGAGCATGAGGAAAATATGCTTTTGTTTCGGCTCCTCGTTCTATCATCTTTAATTCCAAGAATTAACATTTCTTACAGAAATTATCATGCATTTGTGGTTGATTTGCAGTTAAGAAATTGTTAGTTACTTTTTGCTGTTTGTTTAGTTTGTATCACCTGGGCAATAGAAAGAGACCGCCATTTGGTCGTCGTTTTATCTTCAGCGTCATCAGTCCACAATTTTGCTTAACCTAATGGAATGTGGCTGGTCTTGTTAAGTTTCTTAATTAAAAAGAACTGCAAACAATAAAACTTGGTCTCATTTTGTATCTCACACACAAAAGGAATTTTCTGCCCATAAAGAACTAAAAACAATCAGTTTCCATTGCCATTATCTCTATCAGCGTTATTTTTAGTTCGAAAGAAGTTCCATTAGAGAGGAATATAAAATGATTATCTAGTTTCTAGATGAAATTCGCACATGGACAAATATGCCTACCAAAATATAGCAATTAAGGTATACTTCAATCCTTGAAATGTTATACTTTTTCATGGAATTTCTTTATATTATTTGATACGTTAGATACACTCTCCAAAAGTCATTATAAGTATGATTTTGATATTGGTGTCAGGACCATTGTAGGCAGGTGCCACTGCCGTAAAGCCTTTTCGTATGATGTGTGCAAGTACGAACAGACGAATTCCGTAATAAACATTGCTTTGCAAATTATCAAATTTTCATACTGCACACAGAATATAAGAAATAAAGAAAATCCTATTTGATACATTAGTTTCTTACAACCAATTGCAAGTATGTAAGCAATGAACAATTATTACATTACAAACATGTATAAACCATGTTCTTGTTTGCAAGTTTCACTCAAAACGGGCAAAATGGAAAACCTTGGTCGTAAGCTGTTGGAACAATAAAATCAAAAAATGAGAAATGACCGATTGCGATTTTCAAAACAAAATAGACAGAAAGTTTTGGTCTTGAGGTTTTTTTATATTTTATATATGAAATAGATTAACGATTGTGGTTTTCCTTTGAGGAGAATTGTGATAATGGATCATTAGAGTATGATTTCATACCTTAAAGTATTTCCAATAGGTACCGCAGTCCATCTCATTATTGTTGATCTTCCTGATCTCATTCACAACGTTGTTTGGCAGGAGTAATTCATCCAAGAAAGACTTCAGATGCTGCCTAAAGTCTCCATTGAGGTCTTCAAATCATTAATACATATGTATTGGTAAATAAAAAAATATTTAGTTGTTGTAAAACTAAAACAAAGTCGGATGCTATAAATGATAAAAAAAAATATAAAAAAAATGATGGAACAAATTTTGGATATCTTTTTTTCATTTGTGGAGAAATGCGTAGAAGATTGGCACCCTCGTCATCATTTTCTTAGCAACTGATGATATATATTATAGTAAATTTTCAAAGTTACTCCGGGTGGTAAATGATAATTACCTTGCTGTGTTATGTTTACCACTTTCCTGACATATCCAAGGAGTTTTAGGCCTCAAAATATCAGGAAAACCGTACATGGACACATACCATTCATGGATGGTCTTGAACATTGGTCATTGTATTAATGAATATTTGTGTTGAGAACTTGCATTAATGAAATATAAATAGTCCTTTCACAGATAGAGATAGATATAGCTATAGAGATAGAGATATAAAGATATAGATATAGAGATATATCAATTCTTTTGCAAATTAATAACTAGTTATCAATGTCATTGGCTTAAATATAGAGTTTTCTTTGGATCAAATTATTAGCGCAAATAACCTTCAAGGTTTCCAAATAGGCTACGCCCACCATAACAATACGGTAACTATGTGGGCAAACAAACCTTAAATCCGCAATCGTGCATTACCAATGTGTTGACATTTAGATGTTTGTGAGTACTGCCGCAAACTTTGATTCTTTTATGGCTTTTTTCCGGATTTTTAGAGTTTTTAGCAGATAGGATTAACAAAATTCAGTTTGCTAACTGTATTGGTTAACACCAATCAGATTTACAAAGCCCGCAGCGGGCCCGTAAGCGCAATTTTTGTTCACCAATTTGCCGTCGCTCAGTCTGTGTGTGCAGAAATTTGTTTTGTACAGGAAGTTCCATTGTCTACATGAGCGCGCCGTTAGCTAGCTGTACTGTACCAGTACCGTGTAGGATGTTTGCCTACGTTGTTGCGCAGATTTTGTTGCCAGGCAAATTCGTGCGGTGATGGGTTAAAACATGCTGCCAATCAATAAACCCAGAAAGGTTAATTGTGAAATTAAACACGTCAGTATAATTTGTATACAGGTATAAGAGCAACAAGTCATCGGTCTGTATGTTAATGGATATCAATTGTACATTAGAGCAATTAGGAAAAGTTGCATGGGCCAAAACATTTACTCTTGACTCCTTTGACCCGCGTGGCACATACTTGCTAGTACGGTGACTGTTGTGAATGGATCTGTAGTTGATGGTTTCCTCTTTAATCTAAGCTATCATAAAGAATGTTTCACACGTAGGTTGGGAACTAGAGGGTCATCAATACGAAAAGACTTGTAAGTTTGTTACCTGAGAGTTTTCCAGTAAAAGAACTGATTTTTCCAATAGGATTTCCAAGACGTGGCATTAAAAAACAGGATACTTTCTCAAATGTTTCCCGCAGATTTGCTACAAAATCTCCATTTTTCTACAGATATGACATATATAAAGTTAATATTCTCCACTTTCAATCGCATGTTTATATGATGTATTATTCGTTACTTTGACAACCTTTTTGCCGGTGTGACTTTATCATCGTCCCTTTGTGGTCGGTCTGTTCGTACATCTGTTTCTATCTTCGTTTTCTGTGTTAACCTTTGTATCTATGTATCTCCCTGACATCCATTAATACATCTATCGTTTCACTCGTTCATCTTTTTATTTACTCATTTATCTGTATATTTGTCTACCTTACGTGCATCTCTTAAGTTGCGGCATTTATCTCTTTGACTAAACTAATGTATCTTAATCTGAATATTCTTTTTTATCCATGTGATCCTATATCTATGTGATTCTATATCTATTAGGTGGCTTTTGCCCTTTATATCAGCTTTGGACTACTGACCATTTTAAGAGATTTTATACACATGAAAATTTGTTTCAATTATAAATATTTTTGTAATCACAATCACCCAAACCCCTCAACTAGTCAAGAATTTAGATTCAAATTTAGTAGAATATATTCTAAATAATCCAAACATAAGTATGAAATTTTCCCCGTTTGAACTTTATTAAAAAGTTAGGTTTTTAAAAGAAATTAAATAAATGTATAGTGTCTGGTATTTTCAGTACCTACCTTTTCATGTCGCTTGAGTTGATTAAAGCCCTCATTAAAGCCAAAGTCTTCAGTAAGTTCCCAGTCTCTAACCAGAAGAATCAATTCCTGTATAATAGAACAAATCATATCTATTCAAAGATGAAGGGTTTTTTTATATTTGTTTTTTATATGGCAGTATATCATATATTTTCTTTATTGGCAACCAAATCATTGTATTAAAGCTCTGGCGAACATATACTCCATTTTTATACCAAGCACACACAAATAAGTTCACAGTTCCGTTCGTCATTTTGACTTCCGAGTAAACCGTAAACAATTTTCCCTATTGACTGTAGCAATAACAACATTTTAAAGTCACTTTATTAGGAATTCTGTCGCTTTGATATTTTTGTTTTCTTAATATGTTATTTATCTTTGTGTAATCTAGGTAACATTAAGTCATCTGGAAAAAGCCATGTCGTCCTTACACAGAAAGTGAAATTTAAGGCCAATTTCATAACCTTTGGTCATGTACAATGCGCGTATTTCTAAACGACGCGCACTAATACTATGCGTGTACCAATAGCATAATTTGATGTGCGCTCGTTGTATGTTTACTTGCTGTGCGCTGGTCTGATTTGTTTACTCGCAACTTGAAGGTCAAACGTACTTGTGCGCATGAGCAGAGTGGAACTGTGAACTCGTGTATTGTACGTCTGGCGGCATATTGACCAATGAAGGTAATGTGAGCGCTACATTTTACCTCATATATATATATTTACCGTCGACCATAATTATTGTGAACGTGGAAGCTTACAAGGTGTTTAAATTTCAATAACATGTAGTTCTGCCCTTAAAATACATCAGTTTCCAGTTCTGGGTACAAATTCCTTTTGCTCTCAATTCAAAGAATAGTCACAATTGTTTGATATTATCATAAATTAAAGAATATGCAATACATTGAAAATCAAATAACACTAAATAATGCAGAAAAGTACAGGATAGTACAATACCTGGAAGGAATTGTTGACGTCGGATTCGGCTAACTTAACATAGTCGATTAGATATTCGAGATATTCGAGATCTCTTCGATCTATATTTGCCCGTAAGTTGATAACCTAATCGAAAAATCAAATTGAGATGTAACTCTTAATGTGTTGCAATGTTGAGCATTACTAGAATCGATTCTGTCAATTTGATAATGTTGAGCCTATTTATCGTGAGTTTGCGATAAGAATGAAATATATTAGACTGGTAATGGTAATACAATTTTTCTATTGACAACATACATCCAGCAAACATGAAACGTCCAGAAAATATTATGGCTAGGTTCTAAGTTGATCTTTTACGTCTTTGTCTTAAAACACGTTCTCGAAACATATTTTGGACGGTTGTCATTTGAATCATAACCGTCAGTTTTATGTACGTTTTGTGAAGACGTTTAGAAAATGTTCAAAACCTCTACAATTTTACGTTTGCAGAACGTTTTAAAAACGTAAAATTGTTTGATGGATATGTACTGCTAGAACAGAAGGAATAGTGATCGTTTTCTAAAAATCCATAAAGAAAGAATTATCCTGGCTCTTTGTACTTTCTGTATGCTTTATTATTTCATATTTACTTGGAGTTCCTCAAATATAGCCATAAAGGCACTAGCTATTGCAAGGGAAAAGGCAAATAAAACTTTCATATCTATCTCGTAATGTACTCCCAACGTGTGCTTAGTATTCTTGAAATGATTGTTAAACTAAACTTTTGAGGCTCAACATAAGTACACTTTTACATTCTTGTGTAATGGGCAAGTATAATTCGTAACTGAAAATCATATAAAACGTGAAAAATCTCACTTGAATACTGCTAATCATTGTTGAGAAACCAACCAGGCGGTCACAATCCTCTTCAGAAAAATCGTATAAACCTTGGGTATCGATCAGCAAAACCACAATCTAAAAAGAATAATCAAATAAAAAGAATGTAATCCACAGCGCTGCTAATAGATATAATGAACGTATAAGCCGTAGCATTGAATTTCAAGTCTCGCAGGGCAAAGATATTGTTCGCATCCGTATGATGAATTTGATGAATTTGATCATTTTATACATTATTTTCTGAATTTTACAAATTTATTATAACTGAAAGTTTTCTTTTTTCTCGTAGCTAATTTCCATATTCCCAAAGTCTGAAATATTATCCCGCTCCTTTCCCGCCGAGTTTTAAACATGTTTCTTGTATGAAGTTGAACCTGCGTTAGTGGGAATTTTATAGGCTTACCTAGAAAAGGCGACGTGTTCTACTTACAAACCCTTAAAAGTATCTAATGCACTAAAATGACCTAATTATTGGAGTGATTACTTCTCTCGATGATATTAAGGATGAATGCTCCACCCTAATTGTATTTTTCTTATCTCCTAATCCTATTTTCCAATATTTTAAAGGCTAGTTCTCGTATATTGTGAAAAAAACTATGCAATAAAATTCAACGCTTTTCATTCGCTGATCATATTTACACACATACTGACAAGCCAATCAAAAACTACAGCGGAAATGACGTCGCTGGTATGTAGCTGATTTACTGATGCTGTGTCAGGCAACCTTCTTATGGCAAGATTCCCTATTTGAGCCACTAAAATACGGTTCAAAATACAATTAGTGTATCCTTGTCGCATGCTGCATAGATGAGATATTTTTGCACCTGTCAATGCTTGACGTTTGCAGTGCCGACGTCCCTTATAGGCCTACATGAGTTGTTTCTAATCCTAGACTACTTTCGTGTATCTTGTAGATAAATTCAGGTTTTTCCAATGAGCACTATTATGTAATAATCATGTAACATTAGTTGTTCTATTCCTTAAAAGTTTCTAATAGTCAGACCTGACTTGATAAATAAGCAGATCGGGTCAGACTTTTCCTCTTTATTTTCTTTATTATGAAAATCACTGGCAATTAGGATCAAATTTACCTTATCAATGGCTCCATTGTATTCGTTCTCCTGTCGGTTGTTCCTGAGTTCTTATGGAAGTTGGTGTTGGGTATCATATTGGAAATGGATGAAGTCCTTACTGTGTGGTTCAGTGGTTATTTTATTTAAGATAAGTGGTATCATTATTTGCTACAGTAAGTTTGTGGTTATGATTTGCTAGAACAAATAGTTAATGGAATAGTTCGTGGTCAAACAAATTAATACTATGTCAAAGAAGACTATTTATTAATTACAATCCAGTGGAAACCATACAATAGTAACGTCCCTCAGAATAAGTGGAGCAGATTCAAATTTGTTCGATGTTTAGGTGTTGATATGCAAATGTTCAATGCATGATCAGGTGTATCTTTTTATATTTTTACGTAAGTCCTTTGCCTTTTAAGCACGAAAGAAAATATCTAATTTGCTATCCCAAAATATGAATCTTAGCTATTTTTTCAATCAACACCTTGGTGTAGAAGTCATTCTCACAATTTTCAAAGACAGAAAACAGGGCAAAATATATCAAGAATTACATAAACGAATAAGTTTTTTTCCGTTCACATTACACATTTTGCATATGTCACACATTCCTTAAAATTTGATGATTAATAACCCAAAGCTAAATGTGCAAAATAAAATTAAAAATCTGAAGAATCTTCTGATAAGAAAGGTATGTTCATATTGATGCGGAATAAAAGAGTTACCTTTCAATATATTTTTAAGGTATATTATTGTTTTTCTCGTCTTGGTAATATCGCGATTATTCAGAAAGGAAATATTTGTCAACAATAGTATACATCATACCTCTTCTTCTTGATTTCTTCGTATGCAAGTTATTTTTGTCACCCATGCCCACAATCCTTGGGTTACAGTATCCGCACCTGCCTTCCACTCAAATCCGGTTAATGGTTGATTCATTTTGTCATTCCAAATGCTTTCATTCTTCACGAAGTGTGCAAAGAAAAAAATATGAATGTTACATGAAACCCGAGTGGAGATATTAAATAGTAATATTAGTGTAAATATTATCATGCAAGAATCTTTTATGTGGGAAATTTATCTATCAGTCTACTAAAGGTAGTCAAAATATTTGTTCCTGACCTTGGAATTAGCAGCATTACTTTCCATAAAGTGATGCATTCTAATCAATATTTTTGGAATCCAAGGGAGGATACCTCCTAATTATTCTTCTTTCCCGCCCATATCCCATATGATCGGGAAAAGCAATGAAGGTGTCACATCAACGTCTGAAAGAAGCGATAAATGAATAATTGTGTGGATGGACACATGTTAGTGTCATGTTGGCAAGAATTCCCTCCCCCCTCTTCTCCCCTTCCTGCCCCAACTATATTGTCTTAATCAATGTAATTATGTCTTTATTTCGATGTATAATTATAGAACATACAAAGCAAAGTACTTTCGATAAGAATTGTCTACAGGTTTAAAAGCAAGCAGAAAATTTGAAGTAAATAAAACAAATACTCATTGGGTAATTATCCACCGTGATGTCAACGTAAGAGTTTTGAGAGATATTTGTTCTACAGCAAACGTATTGTGTGTACGTTGTTATATCCTTAGGTTAACAAGAGTTGGTCAAAACCAAAAATCAGATTTTTTAAAATGTATTTTAGAGATAAACCGATCAAATTTCATTTTTTTTTTATCAATTTAGTCGCAAACAGGTCTGCAGGTGGTCAATGAATCACGACTGTCTGTCTCCCCTCCATGGGAGGGATTTTGATATGTCTCACCAAAGATACCAACTTTGACTTATTGTAGAATGTACGATGTCATCGATGCGTGATATTAGGATATATCGTTACATCGTGATTTACAGTTGTATAGTTAAAACGTTAGCAAATGTTCAGGTATTTCGATATAATATTTTATCGTGATCACGATCGACGGTGCGACGGCCAAACTAATGTGGGCGGTACTGTACAGCAGCCAAATTATACTAGTTTGTAAAATACTGTAAACAAATCTTAGTTTCTAACTTACTTCCTTAATCATCTACTAACAAAATATTAATGATGTGATGGGCGAAGTAACTTTAATTTACACCAATAGCTCTTCATAAAGAAATAGAGATTTTTCTGGAAACTTTATTTCATTTCTCCTAATGAAACTTAAGGAATGAAACAACACATGCTCATATTTCATAATTGATTAAATGTCTCATTCAATTGTATCCCTTTATAGTCCCTTTGAAATTGTCTTAAATTACGTAACTTTTATCATACAATTATCGTCTGCAGTATGAATTTCTTTAAAAGATAATTGCTTTTTTATTATTTATTGGATACATTTTTTACAAGAACAGGTTTTTCCCATCTGCTCATCTACCTAACACTCTTAATAAAAGCAAAGTATGTATTGGTTTTTAAAGAAATACATTTTAAAAAATGTTTTGGACCTGTAATCATGATCACGCTTTACACAGCTAGGTCACTTTTCAAGATACTGGTGAAACCTTTGAAATGTAACTCCCAAATGGAATAAGATATTAACTTGGTTTTTCACCAATTTGTTTCTTTAAAAGTTCACGGGAATATTCCGTAATTCAACGTGTATTGAATATTTAGCTAATTATAAATATTTTCAGTGATGCTTATAGGAGATGCTTAATGAACATAATAAGATATTGAAAGATGAGTTAAATAAGTGTGAATTAATGCATAATGATTTTGAGATAACCACTTTCAAAGAAGGGAGGAATTTAAATTAACAATAACATATTATGCATTTTGAAGAAAAAATTACAAATCAGCCAAATAACGCAGTGTTACGAGGTTTGAAAAGTATATTAGAATGAATTGGGACAAATAGCTGACAAGTTTTGTGCTTTTATATTTTTGTATGGTCTTGCTTCATTGGATTATAATTCGGTTTGACCCGCCGACCTTGATTTTCATACGTATGGGGAGAAAGCTAGATCATCACCTAATGAGAACTCCAGATCCGCAATCTGTTTACTTTTTTTTAAAGTAAATCAGCTTCCGTTACTCCAGTCTTCACCCATTCCTCTGAAGTAGAAGCGAGGACAACAATTTGCGCATCTAAACAATAAGCGTAATATGAGGTACCTTGTGATTCCACCCAATTATATAACAAATATAGGCGACGGACACAGCGAATCCCGCATGAAAGATACTGATTTCGTAAAGAGATTCCCAGGAAGAAGATTGGAGGATAGGGTTTTTTTTCTTTTTGTATATCTAAAATCACATTGTTTTTACGTTGAATTAAACACAAATGCAAAATATATACTTCCAAATCAAAGATTTTGTGTGTCAGGTCTTTTGCGTTGTTTTTTCGTATCTACCAGCCACTGAAAACTTTTTCTTTTCTGACTGCAGTCCAAGCTGTCGCAATATTAAAAGTCAAAGGTCACAGATACAAACATGGCAGCATTTATGTCTACAA
>JAIGNY010001565.1:0-22537 GCA_020152595.1 Chiridota heheva | reverse complement strand
AGAGCTGGTAGCCAGATTCGATTTGAGACCTCTTAGCTCTTGTGATTTTAGGGGAAATAAGGTAAAAGAGACTCGATTTCATCTCTTTTAAGGCTATTTGAAAAAGTTGCCTTTGCCTTGTTATATTCCTCAGTCGTGTCTGCCATTTGTCTGCTGCGTGTTTCCGATGATTGGGTCATATCGACAGGCTTGGTGATATCTGGCAGATTGCGGAAACAACGAGAAGAGAAGTATTAGCTTGAAATAGGCGGTACATGCAATAGTCAAGACAGATGTCCAAGGAATACGGACTAAAACAAGACAATTAGGTTGTATCATTATCCAGACTGTTACCTGGTTTTACTTCAGAGAAATAAAAGAGTTTTGTTTGAAAATGTACTAAAAAAATGGCAACGGCAAAACTTCTCATCATAATCTGTATAATCTGATTATGAATGCAGGATGAGTACATTGCAGATGAAATGTGTTTTTCTCACCATATGTTTCATATTGGAAAGGAGCTGCCAGAGTTGCAAGACCTGCCTTCTCTAGAGCTATAACCAGCGGCTGAACATTTGATTCGGAGATATATCCACATATTTCCAACTCCTGCCAGAGCTGGTAGCCAGATTCGATTTGAGACCTCTTAGCTCTTGTGATTTTAGGGAAATAAGAAAAAGAGACTCGATTTCATCTCTTTTAAGGCTATTTGAAAAAGTTGCCTTTGCCTTGTTATATTCCTCAGTCGTGTCTGCCGTTTGTCTGCTGCGTGTTTCCGATGATTGGGTCATATCGACAGGCTTGGTGATATCTGGCAGATTGCGGAAACAACGAGAAGAGAAGTATTAGCTTGAAATAGGCGGTACATGCAATAGTCAAGACAGATGTCCAAGGAATACGGACTAAAACAAGACAATTAGGTTGTATCATTATCCAGACTGTTACCTGGTTTTTACTTCAGAGAAATAAAAGAGTTTTTGTTTGAAAATGTACTAAAAAAAATGGCAACGGCAAAACTTCTCATCATAATCTGTATAATCTGATTATGAATGCAGGATGAGTACATTGCAGATGAAATGTGTTTTTCTCACCATATGTTTCATATTGGAAAGGAGCTGCCAGAGTTGCAAGACCTGCCTTCTCTAGAGCTATAACCAGCGGCTGAACATTTGATTCGGAGATATATCCACATATTTCCAACTCCTGCCAGAGCTGGTAGCCAGATTCGATTTGAGACCTCTTAGCTCTTGTGATTTTAGGGAAATAAGGTAAAAAGAGACTCGATTTCATCTCTTTTAAGGCTATTTGAAAAAGTTGCCTTTGCCTTGTTATATTCCTCAGTCGTGTCTGCCATTTGTCTGCTGCGTGTTTCCGATGATTGGGTCATATCGACAGGCTTGGTGATATCTGGCAGATTGCGGAAACAACGAAAAGAGAAGTATTAGCTTGAAATAGGCGGTACATGCAATAGTCAAGACAGATGTCCAAGGAATACGGACTAAAACAAGACAATTAGGTTGTATCATTATCCAGACTGTTACCTGGTTTTTACTTCAGAGAAATAAAAGAGTTTTTGTTTGAAAATGTACTAAAATACATGGCAACGGCAAAACTTCTCATCTCAATCTGTATAATCTGATTATGAATGCAGGATGAGTACATTGCAGATGAAATGTGTTTTTCTCACCATATGTTTCATATTGGAAAGGAGCTGCCAGAGTTGCAAGACCTGCCTTCTCTAGAGCTATAACCAGCGGCTGAACATTTGATTCGGAGATATATCCACATATTTCCAACTCCTGCCAGAGCTGGTAGCCAGATTCGATTTGAGACCTCTTAGCTCTTGTGATTTTAGGGAAATAAGGTAAAAGAGACTCGATTTCATCTCTTTTAAGGCTATTTGAAAAAGTTGCCTTTGCCTTGTTATATTCCTCAGTCGTGTCTGCCATTTGTCTGCTGCGTGTTTCCGATGATTGGGTCATATCGACAGGCTTGGTGATATCTGGCAGATTGCGGAAACAACGAAAAGAGAAGTATTAGCTTGAAATAGGCGGTACATGCAATAGTCAAGACAGATGTCCAAGGAATACGGACTAAAACAAGACAATTAGGTTGTATCATTATCCAGACTGTTACCTGGTTTTTACTTCAGAGAAATAAAAGAGTTTTTGTTTGAAAATGTACTAAAAAAAATGGCAACGGCAAAACTTCTCATCATAATCTGTATAATCTGATTATGAATGCAGGATGAGTACATTGCAGATGAAATGTGTTTTTCTCACCATATGTTTCATATTGGAAAGGAGCTGCCAGAGTTGCAAGACCTGCCTTCTCTAGAGCTATAACCAGCGGCTGAAAATTTGATTCGGAGATATGTCCACACACTTCCAACTCCTGCCAGAGCTGGTAGCCAGATTCGATTTGAGACCTCTTAGCTCTTGTGATTTTAGGGAAATAAGGTAAAAGAGACTCGATTTCATCTCTTTTAAGGCTATTTGAAAAAGTTGCCTTTGCCTTGTTATATTCCTCAGTCGTGTCTGCCATTTGTCTGCTGCGTGTTTCCGATGATTGGGTCATATCGACAGGCTTGGTGATATCTGGCAGATTGCGGAAACAACGAGAAGAGAAGTATTAGCTTGAAATAGGCGGTACATGCAATAGTCAAGACAGATGTCCAAGGAATACGGACTAAAACAAGACAATTAGGTTGTATCATTATCCAGACTGTTACCTGGTTTTTACTTCAGAGAAATAAAAGAGTTTTTGTTTGAAAATGTACTAAAAAAAATGGCAACGGCAAAACTTCTCATCATAATCTGTATAATCTGATTATGAATGCAGGATGAGTACATTGCAGATAAAACGTGTTTTTCTCACCACATGGTTTATATCGGAAAGGAGCTGCCAGAGTTGCAAGACCTGCCTTCTCTAGAGCTATAACCAGCGGCTGAAAATTTGATTCGGAGATATGTCCACACACTTCCAACTCCTCCAAGAGCTGGTAGCCAGATTCGATTTGAGACCTCTTAGCTCTTGTGATTTTAGGGAAATAAGGTAAAAGAGACTCGATTTCATCTTTTTTAAGGCTATTTGAAAAAGTTGCCTTTGCCTTGTAATATTCCTCAGTCGTGTCTGCCGTTTGTCTGCTGCGTGTTTCCGATGATTGGGTCATATCGACAGGCTTGGTGATATCTGGCAGATTGCGGAAACAACGAGAAGAGACGTATTAGCTTGAAATAGGCGGTACATGTAATAGTCAGTTAGATGTCCAAGGAATACGGACTAAAACAACACAATTAGGTTGGTTTCATTATCCAGACTGTTTAAATAACCTGGATTTTACTTCAGAGAGATAAAAGAGTTTTTGTTTGAAAATGTACTAAAAAACATGGCAACGGCAAAACTTCTCATCATAATCTGTATAATCTGATTATGAATGCAGGATGAGTACATTGCAGATGAAATGTGTTTTTCTCACCATATGTTTCATATTGGAAAGGAGCTGCCAGAGTTGCAAGACCTGCCTTCTCTAGAGCTATAACCAGCGGCTGAACATTTGATTCGGAGATATATCCACATATTTCCAACTCCTGCCAGAGCTGGTAGCCAGATTCGATTTGAGACCTCTTAGCTCTTGTGATTTTAGGGAAATAAGGTAAAAGAGACTCGATTTCATCTCTTTTAAGGCTATTTGAAAAAGTTGCCTTTGCCTTGTAATATTCCTCAGTCGTGTCTGCCGTTTGTCTGCTGCGTGTTTCCGATGATTGGGTCATATCGACAGGCTTGGTGATATCTGGCAGATTGCGGAAACAACGAGAAGAGAAGTATTAGCTTGAAATAGGAGGTACATGTAATAGTCAAGACAGATGTCCAAGGAATACGGACTAAAACAAGACAATTAGGTTGGTATCATTATCCAGACTGTTTAAATAACCTGGTTTTTACTTCAGAGAGATAAAAGAGTTTTTGTTTGAAAATGTACTAAAAAACATGGCAACGGCAAAACTTCTCATCACAATCTGTATAATCTGATTATTACTCATCGTTTAAACTATGTTACCTTACTATGAATTATTTATGAAAACTTGGATTGCATCAATAACTAGACCGATTTATTTTATGATGTAAATCAATTCTCCTATATCACAACTCTTTGACGGAGAGCACTTTGAAGAGCTGCCAGCCGATTAAACTGGAAAAAAGACACTCGAATGGAAAATATGTTTCATCAATAAGAAGGAAAGAAAGGAATCCTTAGCTGTAAAATTTGCTTTTAAAATATTGAAAACCAACAGGATTAGTGGTCATGTCAGAGATCAAATTAAAGTGAAATGTAATTCCTTGATTCCCGATAGGAAAAGATAAGTCATCCATTATCAATTATTAATCAATTTGTCATAATTGGTTTTTATTTAAAGCATTGTCATGTCCGGGAGAATCCTGGACTTTTGGTGTAATAATAAATACACCAAAACTTGGAGCTTCGTATTCATTACACGATCCATGGAGGCCGCCATTTTAACTAGTGATAACGTTAAGTCAATGAGGATTTTTAATGAGAACGCGGGGGTATTTTTAAAGGAAAAACCGATATCAAATGAATATTCATCAGATTTGACCGCGGACTTTTCAATTTCACCATGAACTTCGCGATAAAATAACATAAGACTTCCGTTTACGGATCGTTGACCTTTTGGAGAAGCCTCTCGACACATGATTCTGGACATGACGCGATAATTCAACTAACCATTCCTGCATCCTGTGATTCCTGGACGTGGCGCGATAATTCAAATAACCATTCCCGAATCCAGTGATTCCTGGACATGACGCGATAATTCAAATAACCATTACCGCATCCTGTGATTCCTGGACATGGCGCGAAAATTCAAATAACCATTACCGCATCCTGTGATTCCTGGACATGGCGCGATAATTCAAATAACCATTACCGCATCCTGTGATTCCTGGACATGGTGCAATAATTCAACTAACCATTCCTGCATCCTGTAATTCCTGGACATGGCGCGATAATTCAAATGACCATTCCCGCATCCTGTGATTCCTGCACATGGCGCGATAATTCAACTAACCATTCCCGCTTCCTGTGATTCCTGGACATGGTGCGATAATTCAAGTAACCATTCCCGCATCCTGTGATTCCTGGACATGGGGCGATAATTCAAATAACCATTACCGCATCCTGTGATTCTAGGACATGGCGCGATAATTCAACTAACCATTCCTGCATCCTGTGATTCCTAGACATGACGTGATAATTCAACTAACCATTCCTGCATCCTGTGATTCCTGGACATGGCGCGATAATTCAACTAACCATTACCGCATCCTGTGATTCCTGCACATGGCGCGATAATTCAAATAACCATTTCCGCATCCTGTGATTCCTGGACATGGTGCGATTATTCAAATAACCATTCCTGCATCCTGTGATTCCTGGACATGGCGCGATAATTCAGCTAACCATTCCTGCATCCTGTGATTCCTGGACATGGTGCGATTATTCAAATAACCATTACCGCATCCTGTGATTCCTGGACATGGCGCGATAATTCAACTAACCATTCCCGCATCCTGTGATTCCTGCACATGGCGCGATAATTCAAGTAACCATTCCTGCATCATGTGATTCCTGGACATGGCACGATTATTCAAGTAACCATTCCTGCATCCTGTGATTCCTGGACATGGCACGATTATTCAAATAACCATTCCCGCATCATGTGATTTCGAACATGACGCGATAATTCAAGTAACCATTCCTGCATCCTGTGATTCCTGGACATGGCACGATTATTCAAATAACCATTACCGCATCCTGTGATTCCTGGGCATGGCGCGATAATTCAACTAACCATTACCGCATCCTGTGATTCCTGGACATGGCGCGATAATTCAAATGACCATTTCCGCATCCTGTGATTCCTGGACATGGTGCGATAATTCAACTAACCATTTCTGCATCCTGTGATTCCTATACATGGCGCGATAATTCAACTAACCATTCCCGCATCCTGTGATTCCTGGACATGGCGCAATAATTCAAATAACCATTCCTGCATCCTGTGATTCCTGCACATGGCGCGATAATTCAACTAACCATTCCTGCATCCTGTGATTCCTGGACATGGCGCGATGATTCAAATAACCATTCCCGCATCCTGTGATTCCTGGACATGGCGCGATAATTCAAATAACCATTACCGCATCCTGTGATTCCTAGACATGGCGCGATAATTCAAATAACCATTACCGCATCCTGTGATTCCTGAACATGGCGCGATAATTCAACTAACCATTCCCGCATCCTGTGATTCCTGGAGGTGGCGCGATAAATCAACTAACCATTCCCGCATCCTGTGATTCATGAACATGGCGCGATCTCTGCAGTTTCCAATCTGCCCATACTTGACATTTCCCGCCCCATTCTCTAATATTAGGAAGAAGAAAAACATCCTAGTGGCTACAGTTGGTCACATTCATCTCTTCCTCTTAAGCTCTGCCCCTATAACCTTCAGCAACACACCAATCACCTACAATCAAGCTACACACGGCCAGGCATGGTACTCATCCCAATACGTCACCACCGCCCCTCCAACAGACGATAATAGCTGCTTCTATATAGTTTAAAAAGTGCCCTTTTTTACAGAGGAAGAGTGCCCTTTCCCAATGAAAGAATGTAATGTTTTTTTGTTTTTTTCAGAGAACACAAGTGCCCTTTTTTTAATAGAGGGAAACACAAATAGACTAAAATAGTGAAATTTATATAATCCATTTCTAATTTCCCCAAAAGACAAATTTGAGGGCCAAACAGCCCTTGTCTTGTCTTGATATACTGAAAAAGCATTCACATCTGACTACCTTTATTTTCCCCCCTTTTAAATGAGACCCCAAAATAGCTCTTTAAAATAGGACCCCTCTAGAATGTGCGGGCCACCCCACAGTTTAATAGTGGGGACTCTTTAAAATGGGGCCCAAGTAAAACTTTTGATGTGGTTCCAGGCCCTTGTACTCCCACCTTCTTTGTAATGTTCAACGGGTTTCCCATCAGTCCGGAAGCATGCCTATTAATAGGAACATTTATAACACACGAGAATATTGAAGTCATGCAGCCATATTGTTCAGATGTTGCGATAAAATGGCATAGTTTCTAATTGATGTACTTGAAATATTAAAAAATAATCATTGTGTTGAAAAACATTTGAATTTTCAAAATGGCCGTTTCGAGCCTAAAAGCCTAGTTCTATTGTCTATTTTATCTAATATTAGGAAAACGGCGTGGTGAACATATCAAATGGGAGTGGAAAAGTTGTAGCCATGACAGTAATGAAGGTATTTTTTAAAATCAGTTTTAAGTTTCTCCTATCAAAGATATTTTCCCCCGACGTATTTCAAATTTGAACTAGAACGGTAAATACCGTCATGGTTCGCATGCCCATGCAAATTGACACCCATATCATATGATCCGGCCAATTATAAAAATGGCATCTCACACTTGAGTCCCACATGGCATCCCATGTCCCACATGACATCCCACCCCATGTCCCACATGGCATCCCACCCCATGTCCCACATGGCATCCCACCCCATGTCCCACATGGCATCCCACCCCATGTCCCACATGGCAACCTACCCCATGTCCCACAAGACATCCCATCCCATGTCCCACATGGCATTCCACCATATCTCCCACATGGCATCCCACCCCATGTCCCACATGACATCCCATGTCCCACATGGGATGCCATCATATGTCCCACAGGGCATCCCATCCTATGACCCACATGGCATCCCACCCCATGTCCCACATGGCATCCCACCCCATGTCCCACATGGCATCCTATCCCATGTCCCACACGACATCCCATCCCATGTCCCACATGGCATTCCACCATATCTCCCACATGGCATCCCACCCCATGTCCCACATGACATCCCATGTCCCACATGGCATTCCATTATATGTCCCACAGGGCATTCCACCATATCTCCCACATGGCTTTCCACCATACAGTGTCTCACATGGCATATTCCACCATATGTCCCACATGGCATTCCACCATATGTCACACATGGCACCTCATGCTATGACCCACATGGGTCCCATCCTACATGTATGTCCCACATTTCTACAACCATATGTACCACATGACATCCCTCCCTATGTCCCATATGGCATCCCTCCCTGTGTCCTGCATCAGTGGCTTCCCATCTGATGTCCCACATGGCATCCCACCATCAATGTCCCAATGACATCCTACTTTATGTCCCACAGGGCATCACATCCCATGTTCCCATGGCCTCCCACCCTATGTCCCACATAGCCTCCTACCCTCTGTCACACATGACATCCTACTTAATGTCACACATGGCATCCTACCTTATGTCACACATGGCATCACAACCTATGTCACACTGTGTTACTCGTGGCATCCCATGTAACACAGGGCATTCTACCCTGTTCCACATGGCATCCCACCCCATGTCCCACATGGCATCCCACCCCATGTCCCACGTGGCATCCCACCCCATGTCCCACATGACATCCCATAGGCTCCATAAGGAGTCTCATCCTAGCTATCACAGTCCGTGATTGAGCATACTATGTATGAAAGTGTCAGTTTATATAACATATATGCAAATAAATTGTTGAAATGGGGTGGGACGCCATGTCCCACATGACATCCCATATCATCCCATGTCCCACATGACATTCTATCCCATTGCAATCCACCCTATGTCCTGCATGGCATTCCACCACATATCCTATGTGGCATTCCACCCTGTTCCACATGGCATCCCACCCCATGTCCCACATGGTAGCTCACCCCATGTCCCACATGGCATCCCACATTGGCATCCCACCCTATGTCTCACATGACGTCCCATAAGCTCCATAAGAAGTCTCATCCTAGCTATCACAGTCCCTGATTGAGCATACTATGTATTAAAGTATCAGTTCATATAACTTATATGCAAATGACTTGTTGAATAAGAAAAAAAAAGGTGGAGTCAAATAATTATGCCTGATATAGCCCTTGGTGTATACAACATGGTAAATATTATATCATATGTCCCTCATGGCCCCCATCCATGTCCCACCATCCATCCATCCATCCATGTTCATTTGTAGTAGGCACCTTTTCCATAGGATACAAAGCGCCCAGAATGCTGCCCCAAAGTTCAGTAAGTAATACATGAGACGTGTTTTAAACTGTCCAAGTGAACTGGCATGGCGAATGTGTGAAGGCAAAGAGTTCCAAACATGGGGTGCTGCAGCTGAAAAAGCCCTAGAACCAGCTTTGGTGTTAGTTCTGGGTTCAGTCAGGAAGTTTTTAGAAGAGGAGCGAAGGGATCGTGCTGGTGTATAAAGTTTCAGACTGTTGGATATGTATTCAGGTGATTGATGTATCAGGGATTTGTAGACAATAACACATGTTTTGTATAAAATTCGCTGTGACACAGGGAGCCAATGCAATTTGTTGAGCAAGGGTGAGGCATGATCACGACGACGTTTCCTGAAGATAAGCTTAGCAGCTTTATTTTGGAGTTTCTGTGGGCGATTTACATTTTTCATGGTAATACCATTCAAAAGGGAATTACAGTAGTCCAAACGTGATAGGATGAGTGATCGAACAACATAATGACAGGTTTCAACGTCAATGTACCGACGAATCTTGCCAATGTTTCTAATGTGATAATTAATTGTTTTACTAAGTTGTGTCACATGGTTGTCCATTGACATTCTATTATCGAAAGCAACTCCCAGATTTTTAACTGAAGTGACTGGTGAGATGCAAGTATTGCCAAATACAAACTTGAGGTTCTCAAGGGCTTTACTAGCATTTGATGAAGAGATTATGATACACTCTGTTTTGTCCACACGGCATCCCTCCCTATATTTATATGCAATCACATCCTGTCACACTCCCTTACTAAGCATACTAAATAAAAAAGTCTGGTCAGGTCATATACTATAGCAACTTTATGCAAATGACCACAATAATAAAGGTGGAGTTTAAAAAATCATGCCTGATATAACTGCTGGTGCCCAAATATTTTGAAGATTTTTAAGGATTTTAAATCTCAAATGCTACAATAGAAACTTGAGGATCTCTGAAGAATATTGGAAAATTATATAATTTTACAGTTATCTTCTAAGAAAATATCAAATGTTTTGTAGACTTTTTAAGGAAATGGTCTTTAATCCTGTCTTAAGTATCTCTGAAAAACTTAAACATTTTATAAGGAAATTTTAACCTTCCATAAGGATATCTGAAGAAACTTTTAACTTTTTCTGAGGAACTCTGAAGAAACTTTAACATTTTCTGAGGAATTCTCAAAAAACTTTAACATTTCTGAGGAAATCTCAGGACAAATCTGTAGACGGCCGGACAGCCGGACGGACGTAATCGCCATTACATAGGTTCGCATAAATGCTTCGCATGCGAACCAAAAATGTAACATTGCATAATGCTTTAACATTAGGATAGCAAAGGATTATGGGAAATATCACAAAATGGCGGCTTCCATGTAGCAAAATGTTCCCATTAATAGGAACATTAATGTTCCCATTAATAGGCATGGTACCGGACTTCCTGTTAGCTGGTTAGTCTGTTAGTGACATAGATGAAACTTTAGTATTCTCTTAAATAATAAAGACAGTTTAAGAAGACAAATAATCATGACAGGTTAAGATAGGTAATAAAGACTGGTTAAGACAGGTAATACAGACAGGTTAAGATAGGTAATAAAGACAGGTTAAGATAGGTAATAAAGACGGTTAAGACAGGTTACGTAATAAAAGACTTATAACTTAAGTTTTTTTTGACAAATTTTGGAAAGAAACACACAACACTTGCTTGCGGAAATTTCAGTAGTGGGACATCTTAAAGTTGGGGTATGTAGAGGGAAAATGCTGGCCTTGCCACTGACTCGCTGACGACTGTGTGTGAGTTTGGGTTATCTTATTAGGTATTCCTAATCTGATCAATACAATCATTATGATCTAAATCTTTTAGATTTTAATTTATATTTATAAATTTCTTATTCTTTGTAGATCTTGGTATAAAATTATCCTGAATTTTTGTCCTAAAAATCCTGATCTAAATTAAAAATGAGTAATTTAGTAATTATAGTAATAGAAATTAGAAATTTTCGTACCCATAAAAGCATTATTGTTGGAGGCAGGGGAGGGGGGGCATAACTGAAGCTTTCAAGAATTGATTTGTACGGAGAAGCCTAAAGTGATCAATTAATCCGTTTAATTCCAATTGATTACCAATATAAATTGCTACTTTTTGCAGCTCTTTGGACAGATATACATAATGTTCTTGTTTGATTTTCAAAAAGACAACGCATTACATCTTTAATTTTCATGAAGAATGTTTCGTTATGGCTGATTAAAGAGGATCTAATACATGGATTTATGTGAGGTAGAAAATTGTTGGCAAGCATTCCACTTAGCAAGATATTGTAGGGAGAGATGAACAAACAATGGAAGATGCGTCTACAATGATGTCATCATCCTCACGGTGCCATGGCGTCACTTTTATTTGCCCCTTGTGTTGGTGGACGCCAAACGTTTGTCTAAAGGATGGGAGAATTTACCGGTAATGCAAAATTTGTGCATTCATAGTGGTGGTGTCAGTTTTTTGAAGGTGTACTTGATTGTTAAATGTGCTAGCAACATTTATATCATTTTAAACAAAACCAGTATTTTCACATTTATCTGGTATAACAATGGTGACATTCACTCACGTCATCCATGTCTAATTATAATACTATAGCTGTATGTCAAGAGGAACACTTGTCACAAGCAAATTGCATGACACAGCACCAGGAAATCTGTTACATACCAGTACGTCATATGATGCTGAAAACATCCTACTTAGATATGTAAAATGTGGGATGTACTGTTTAGATATGAGATACATCTCAAGTCATGCCCAACCAGCTATATATCCGAATCATATATCCTTCCAACCCGCGACCCGGCATATGATGCTGACAACATCCTACCTAGATATGTAAAATGTCGGATGTACTGTTTAGATACGAGATACATCTCAGTCATGCACGAATCTTTATATCAGAATAACGTCTTCCCGAATCGCCATGATGCAGAAAACATCATACTTGGGCACTTATTCGGGTAGATATTGAAAAAGTTGGATGTCTGTACGTCCTGTTTAATTTAGGGATACATCTCAACCATGCATAAAACCTCTAGATATCAAAAACATCTCCACTAGACTCGGCATGATGTTTATCGGGCTCGGGTTTGACTCGGCATGATGTTTATCGGGCTCGGGTTGGGCAAGTGCAGGGGCGTGTATATGAAAGATGCCCGCCCACCCACGTTTAAATTCAAGAGCCCTGATGATCATGGGCCAATTATGGGCATCAAAAGCTAGAAATCTTCCAGGGGCTTCGCCTCTTGGCCCCTGTCAGAGCTGCATCCATGAACCCAATAATTGTGACCTGATATTTTAATATAAATTTATCCTCTGACTGGCAGTCTTAAATGGTAGCCCAGTACGTTTTGAATTTGTGTGTTGATTTTAAGCCAATTTGGTGTAAAAAATCGTTAGACCAAGACTTCACACTTGAAGATCACAATTTATTCCGAGGAAATTTCTCTTCTGCCTGACAAGAAAGGATAATCCTGTGTAATGCTAATCTGAGTAGATTTCAATATGAGAATTTAAAATTGTTTTCTTATCATCACTTAAATTTTCCGAAATTATCAGATTTTTAGACATTTTGGGGCATCAAAGGCAATAAATCTTTAGAGCTTTCGGGTTTCGCCCCTGGACCTTTTCCATAGGTTTCTTAAGCGGGACTTCTTCTCCTGAATCCATACTCTTGATGCGCCTGAGGACGTCACGAATTATATTTTGGAACATTTAGGATTTTCAACCATTTTGGGGTATCAAAAACAAGACGTCTTCAGACCAGTGTTTCATCAATGAAACCCACAGTTTAGCTCAAATTTTCTCAATTCTGGGGCACTTTTTTCCAATGTTCTACTGTTCTATGCCTGTTTAGAAATGGTAGCCCAACTGCTTATCCAGTTACCTGAGTAGATTTTAAATTCGAATTAGAAATTCCTTTTTTCATCACTTGCATTTTGAAACATGGATCGGATTTTAAACTATTATGAGGCATTAAAATCAAGAAATCTTCGGAGCTACTAGGGGCTTTGCCCCGTGGACCCCAACCAAGACTTCTTCCATATATTGACCTCGCCAGGGGCCGTAATCAGGCACATGGTGTTCCTCAGTGCAATGTTTGGTACTTCAGTATTGTGCCCAAGCCAAAATCAGGCAAGTCACTCAATTGTTAGGGGGCTGATGATATCGTTTTTTTTGTTTTTTTATAATTCGGGAAAATGTAAATTTTCGTTGGGCAAATTTGACTTACATCCCCCCTCCTCCCGCCGCGAAGTGAAGTTACCCTTGACTGTTTGCTGATATCAACCCCTTTATTCATCTTAATCATTTCAATAAAGTTGAAGAGTTTCCAAGATATTTCAAAGTGAACAATATTTTTTTCCACAGATGGATTAACGGACTTTTTGTCATTTTGATCTGTAACGCTAATGTAGATCTTCTAGTAACTGGTAACGCTTATTCATTCCTATATAAGAAGGCATTTCAGCGCTTGAATTGGATTAATGTGCCTTTTGAAGCATAACCACGAATGTTGGAAGATCCAATTCTCCAAGATACTTTATCGACGATACATTTAGGGAATTGCAAATATAATTTGTCTCACCTCCTGATCATAATTATGAGAATATTGTTCAGTTGTTTTTTTAATCATGATTCCAAATATCCCGAATCAACACGTTCATTATCCAGAATGTATTGGATTTTTCGGGATTATTATATGGTTATTTTCTTTTTATATTTCGCCCTCCCCTTTAGCCACTGTCTTTAATTCACATGACAATGGTTTTGATTATTTGAACATAAAGATATGAGTACATTATTTATTTTGATATCCATCTGTGATAATTCATCGCAATCAGGCAATGAATGTATTAGTCAAAAAGCGCATTTGAGCATACAGATGATCCAGTAAAATGAACAACATTACTTTGTGTAATGTACATTTATTTCACTTTTCTGGGTTATACTGTATGTATACTTAAATGTTCCCCAAACAGTGTAAATTGGTGCAGCTCTATTTGGTACCACTGACTTAAAAGCAAGTTCTGACGCTCATACCGGGAAGTTCCAGTCAAAATTCTTTTTGGTAATTGCTTTCTGTCAATTTATCTATTCTTAAGCAAAAAGTCTAACAGTTAAAAAATGATTGCGTATTGCTTTTTGAATGAAAAATGATCAAATTCCTCACGAATCTGTTATAAAGAAATGCATTAAAACTTAATTTTATCCATTATAACAGAGATCGCTCATTGGAGATTATTGACACGTAATGTTCAATTTGGCCTACGGTTTCCTAAAAAAGAAAATGGTAAATTGCTATAGTAATGTGGACTTTTAATATAAACCCACAACATTGATTAGTCCCTATACTGTGTAGGTTTACTAAAAGATCATTTGATCATACGCCTTAGCTTCTCAGTGATCCAGTCATATAATGCGACGATTCATTCATATAATGCGACGATTCAGTCATATAATGCGACGATTCAGTCATATAATGCGACGATTCAGTCATATAATGCGACGATTCAGTCATATAATGCAACGATTCAGTCATATAATGCGACGATTCAGTCATATAATGCGACAATTCAGTCATATAAAGCGACGATTGTAATATAATGCGACGATTCAGTCATATAATGTGACGATTCAGTCATATCATGCGACGATTCAGCCATATAATGCGACAATTCAGTCATATAATGCGACGATTCAGTCATATAATGCGACGATTCAGTCATATAATGCGACGATTCAGTCATATAATGCGACGATTCAGTTATATAATGCAACGATTCAGTCATATAATGCGACGATTCAGTCATATAATGCGACGATTCAGTCATATAATGCGACGATTCAGTCATATAATGCAACGATTCAGTCATATAATGCGACAATTCAGTCATATAATGCAATGATTCAGTCATATAATGCGACGATTCAGTCATATAATGCAACGATTCAGTCATATAATGCGACGATTCAGTCATATAATGCGACGATTCAGTCATATAATGCGACGATTGTAATATAATGCGACGATTCAGTCATATAATGCGACGATTCAGTCATATAATGCAACGATTCAGTCATATAATGCAACGATTCAGTCATATAATGAGACAATTCAGTCATATAATGCGACGATTCAGTCATATAATGCGACGATTCAGTCATGTAATGCGACAATTCAGTCATATAATGCGACGATTCAGTCATATAATGCGACGATTCAGTCATATAATGCGACGATTCAGTCATATAATGCGACGATTTAGTCATGTAATGCGACAATTCAGTCATATAATGCGACGATTCTCCAGCCAATTAACATCTAGATCTCCATTTCAGACACTCCCACGCCCACCCGGTCTCATGTCTTAAGTCAGGTACTACATTTGTTCTCGTTTTTAACGTAAATTCTGGTTAACTATGGGTACGACGGAATACCCCCAATGTCTATCGTTGTAGTTGTTTTTGATGGGTTCGAACTTGTTCGAAGACTCTTAGTTGTCAGAACCGACCAAAAGTTGAAAAGCTTTGCAAAACTTTAACTCCTTTTACTTTGATTGTGTTTCGCAATAACAAAGTAATCTACGATACCTTCTTTCTGTTTTTATCTTTTTGAAGAGTTTGCTACTGTACAGTTCTTGATGTATTTCCTTTTTTCGTTATATTAAAAAACATAAGAGCCATGTAAAGTGTGAGATAAAGGAAACAATTCTGGTTGTGAAGATTTTTTTCGTGATTACAATGCTAAACCTCTAGCAAGGCGAAAGGATATGAAAATTGCCGTGACGTGATGCATAGACTAGACTCATATTTCTAACAAATCATATAATTTGTAATGTGTACACGAACAACATACATAACATAACATAACAAGATTACGGGATAAGAAGGGTTAGTCATCCCATAAAAAAGCCCAAAGTAACACCATCACCACCACAAAAGACGCCAAGATTTAATAAAGAACTTATCAATGTTGACTTTGCAATTGTGAACAGAATTGGAGTTAATTGACCACTCAGGCAAACTATTCCACTCATTAACAACTCTTTATGAAAAGCTAAAACGCCAAATACCTATTCGTGAGAACTCTTTGGTCAACTTTAAACTGTAACCACATGTCACATGTGGATTAGCTGAAACATGGAAGAAATAGCAGGAATTCAAAGCATCACTACCAGATAGGAACTTAGAATCTTGATTTATATCGCCACGTACTCTTCTCAACTCGAGCGTCGTCAAACCAAGAATTCACAACGTAGATTCATAAAGAGATTCCTTACTTCGGGAATAAGTCTAGTGGCTCTTCGCTGAACCTGCTTCAAAATGAACTTATCCTTCTCATAAAAGGGACTCCAAGCTTGAATAGTATATTCAAGGTGAGGCCTGACTAACTGCTTATACAAATTAAGAACAACCTCTCTACCAAGAAAACAAAAAATTCTTCTAATCAAACCAAGCATCCTATTTGCCCTTGCAGCTGCTAAAGCAATCTGTTTAAAAGGCTTCAGATTGCTAGTAATGACAACACCTTTATCCCTTTCTTGATCAACACAACCAAGATTTGAACCATTCATGCAGTAATCGAAAGCCAAATTGTTCTGACCAAAATGAATAACTTTGCATTTATCAACATTGAATGAAATCTGCAATGTCTGGAACCAAGAGACTAACTTATCCAGATCAGTTTGCAAAGTAAAGAATCCCTAGCATCATCAACAATCCTGTACAACTTAGTGTCATCAGTAAATTTACAAATCCTGGAGCCAAGGGAAACATCAATATCATTAATGAAGATTAAGAAAAGAAGCGGACCCAATATAGAACCCCGAAGAACACCACTTGTAACCTTTTTCCATGGAGATACTTCATCATTAACAACAACTTTTTGTGACCTGTCAACTAAACAAGAATATATCCAACTGGCACACTTTCCCTCCACACCAAGTGCTCTTGTTTTCATCATGAGCCTGCCTAATGGAACCTTATCAAATGCTTTTTGGAAATTTAAATAGATAACATCCATATTATGACCAGAATCAACCAGTTTAGTAACATCATCAGATGATCAAGAAACTCCTATACATTAGTAACACGAGACCTCTTAGGTAAGAATCCATGCTGGGACAAAATCAACAAATCATTGACCAGCAAATGATCTAGTAAACATCCTTAACAATAGACTACATGACCTTACACACAACACTAGTAAGACTCCCTGGCCTATAGTTACAAGGCAAACTGCGGTCACCCTTTAAAAAAGGAGTGACATTAGCAATTCTCCAATCACTAGGAACAACACCAACATCAAAGCACTTTGAAAAGATAATACTCAGGGAACAGAAAGAACACTCACGTAAGACAGCAGGATGCATACAAACTGGACCAGGTGCTCTATTTTAGTTCAAACCCTTCAACTTCTTAGACACAACATCAACTGAAAAATCAACATTCTTAATGGATACTTGAGAGTGCACACTAAGATAATCCACAACATCATCACCAGGGGACTCCATAGTAAAAACAAGACACAAAGTAGTCATTCAAAACCTCCGCCATATCCTTACCACTATTGATAGTAACGCCATATCCTTACCACTATTGATAGTAACACCATCATTACCCTGAAGGAAACCAACAACCTCCTTGATTTTTTGCTTTGAGCAAACATACAAAATACATGAAAGATTCGCACCTTACATGCCTTACATGTACTTCAGCGATGTTCGGTTTTTCCACATGTTAGAAAATCGAACTTCGCAAGGCCACCGAAAATGAACGCATCACTGCCCTGATAGTCCATACATAAAGTGTACAATTATGCATAGGTAGGGAGATTATTTCGGGAATGGTTTAAGTGGACACAACGTGTACATTACTTTAGAAATATTGATTGAGAGCGCTGCGAGTAGCAATGCAGTGGGTGTCGGGGCACAATATTGACATGAGAACGTACAATTTTATTGTATTTTGAATTGCCAAAGAGAGTTTGATGATATGTTTTTATATTAGAATAATATCGATTGTGACCTGCAAGGCATGACATAACCAGTAAGTCCTTAAAATGGACTAAAACTAAGAAATAAAGTGTATATGATGTTTTTTACACAAATTCGCAGCAAGCCGAGCAAACCTTTTTTTACAGAACTTCTTATCGAGGAACATTTTGCATTAAAAAATTGCCAAAGTGATCCTTACTTAAACACCGCACAAAATAAGAAGATCTGAGGAAGTTTCTCGATGTTTTATGGTTGTGATTTTTCGGGAAAAAACCTCTGTGGCGAAACGATATGACAATTTCCATGACTGCGTGATGTGATTCACACAAACACGGGTAAATGTAAATATACTGTATAGCTGTATGAGCCATTGCGAATCAAATACAAGTGTATGTGGTAATGGGTGGACCATTATAATGAGTATATAAAGAGACATTCTGAGGTGCTCTGTACCTGGAAGTTCGGGAGTCACAAACATGAAGTGGGAATTAAGCAATTAGATCAGGTTTTGTCTGGTATTACCAACCAATTACTGATTCTCTTGTCATGAATTGAGACAATGTTGTGACCAGATACTTTAATCTACATTGCTAAATTGTTATAATCTTCATGTAACGCAAAAATGGCCTATAAAATCAAATGATGTATAAGAAGACTGTACATTATATCAATTACACAAATGACAACAGTCAAACCCATCACCAGTGCTTTCAGTACTTTGATTCAGAGTGGGGTGATTCAATGTGCACTGTTTGTGTTTATTCCAAGAACTTCCGTCTGTTTTGCTGTATTTTGTCTCGTTGCTATGATACGATTGTCGTTGCCAGTGATTGGAAAGTTGTTTTGGCCTTAAAATTGTAAACAGCATGATTACTTTCAAATAGTTTTCTTAACGCGCTTGTTCATGTCTATGGCATTTGGCACTGCAAAAACAATTTCATGGCTTTAGCCATAAAATGCGTTGTGATCATTATTAAGATTATCATGGTGATGTATGCTTACTCACCGTTATTCGTACACATGTTTTTTGTTTTTGTTTTTTAGATCTTAATTACTTGTATGAAGAATGGTTACCCAGTGTATATAATAATATATTGAAATTTACACCGCGCTTTAACATAACAATCATTGGATCTGGTTACAGTCAAACTACATCATTCGTGAAATCATATACGTGTACAACCGTTCAATCACACATAGACTTTACAAGTTATTAATGTTTCATCTCACATTCACAAGTTCTATTCAATGCTTGCGAGTATCTTTGAAATTCGGAAACAATGTTGAGACAATCGATTTCTTCAATCCGAGAGTATGCCTAATATTAGGAACCCATCTGTTCTTAAAATGAACTTACATGGAAGCTGCGATTTTGTGAGATTTTCCATGATCATTTTCTATCCTAACTTCAAGGTCTTACAGTATATAATGCTACAGATTTTAAACTTGAAATACATCTGGGAAAGTATCTTTGGAATGGATAACTTAAACGCCGGAAAATAGCTTCATTAATTTCATGGCTAAATATTATTCACTTCCTTTGTATATTTTATAATCTTAACAACGCCATTTTCGAAATAATGATTGTAGCGGCAAGCGATCGATACAAATATGTATTTTCCCGTAAATAAATTGGCAAGGCCGCCCGCAGTTTGTTTTAGTTGTATGAATAAGTAATTAATGGGTTTCAGGTCAAAGGGTCTTGAGGCAAGTTCAAGGGACTAAAATATTGCTGGAATTATCACATTCCTTATGTATTTGTCACAAAAACCTTACAACGCGACAATCGGACAACACCCGAAGTTATGGCACACCGTAATACAACTTTTAACAAGTAATACACGAATTTCAAGTATCACGAATAAGTTTGGATTAAATAGCAGTCTTAGTTCCAAAATAGTTTGTGAATTTAAATTTTACTTTTTGTTCTTTATGATACGTTAGGTATATTAACCATGATTGAAACCTGTTTTGTTTATGTTCAGCTCAGATTCAATATGTAATGGCATCGTAAAAACGAAATGTTTGATGTAAGCTGAATTGCAAAGAAGACAATGTACAGAAATACAAATGTCGCATTTATTTATAATGATCATAAATAGGCATTATCTAAATGTTAAGATCGATTCTTATTATGCTGGCATTTGTATAACTTGGCGTAAACGATTATATTAAGTTTGTTCATGGATTCAGTTAAATTATATCATATATCGAATTATGAATGTATATGATGTAATATGTTAGTAAGTTCTCTAAGCATTGTTTTCTTTGTTTTAAACAGTGAATCATCTCGTCCTCCGTATACGTTATATTCTACGTTATCATTCAACGTCATCATGTTACGTTATTCACTCATTCATCCTATACGAATCTCTGAATTGTAACACTGAAAACACCGAAAGAACACCCGAATAAAATCGTATGCAGCTATATAACTTTCCGTGACGTGTCTTGTGTGTGAATCAAAGTGGATGTGTTCCAACGTTTTAACGAGGAGCAAGGGTCATAAGGCTATGACTTTAACGTCCATGTAGCGGATCACGGCTACAACGATGTACTGTAGCTCGTCCTATATTTTGGGATGTTTACAAGCCTGTTTTGTTGGTAGGTGGTTATTTCGAGTAGGCTGGTGTTGTAGAAAGAAATACTTGTTTGATTTTTCTTTCGGAATTGCAAGCAGGAGATTTAATATCGTTGTGATGCTAGAACATCAATACTCATAGCTCAATATATGTTTTGGGGTGGGTACAAGACTGTGTTTTGTTGGTGGGGAGTTACATTAGGTAGGATAAAGTTGTTAGGAAAGGAATACATGTTTGATTAGCAGTGACACAACAAAACGCTGGGCCCGGAAGGGTGGGTGAATCTTACAGGCACTGGGCAAAATCGATTTGACTCTAGCCCTGAACAATGACACTGCAATATCTTTGTAATGGAACCCAAAGCTCCAAGGCCGTGTTTTGGTAGGAAGTCAGGACAAGGGGAAAGGAGCAGGAAATTAAGTTCAAGGACGCTTCTAACAACAATTGAGGGGCACTTTTCATTTAACAAAAGGAGCACTCTTGTCAGTTTTCGAAGTTGTGGAGGCAGCGTACCCCCACCCGTGGTTCCTACACATATGGTTTGAACATAGGCGGGATTTGGGGGAGCAAGGGGCACTTCCCCACCCTCACATGTTGTCCAAACTGGGTACTTCTGTATGGTGATGCGATGTATCTTAGCGAGATTGTAAGCCCTCCCCCCCCCCCCACACACACACACACTCACGAACACACACATATTTCTGACTTTTCCCCACTTTCAGTAAGAAAAATCCGCCTATGGGTTTGAAACCAGGACCAATGTTGATAATTACCCATCGGCGAACAGGTAAAAGGCTTCTTTTGAAAATTGCTGCTTAGAAAAAAATTAGAGACATCCCCTCCCACCACGGCCCTCGGTACTGGTGGCCCTGGTAATATGTTTTAATTGTGTCAAATGAATACTTAATGTATGTGACAACCTTTATGTATTATGTAGTATCTGTGAGTGTGTGAATGTTTATTTGTTTTCATGCTTCAAGATTAACCTACAATAAGCTCATTTCAGTTTCAAAAGGGCGCTTCATGACCGATCCGTCCTCAACTTTCAAAAGGGCACCTCCTGCCCCGTCCGCATAATTTCAAAAGGGCACCTTCTGCCACCTTACTCTAGTGCCAGCTCCCCCCCCCCCTCCCTTCGTCTCCTCCCTCCCCTGTTTGCCGCCGTGGTTCCGACATCGCTGCAGAGGCTAAAATCACACGGGCTCCTAGGACTCTAGTTGTCCCACGGCGTATTGGAGCTTTAATATCGTTTGAATATGTGAAAACTGTTTTTCAAGTAGGCCTAAAGCATTATAATGCAAATCTTATTAACATTGTTTGTTTTTGAGTGAAATTGAAATCATCACAGACATATACTAACAACAAATTACTGTTGAATAAAATCAAGATAGATTTTACATCCTTGCAACAAGATATTATCTAACTACCAATAGAAGCAGATCTTTGCTAACTACCAATAGAAGCAGATCTTTGCTAACTAATGATGACCAATAGAAGCAGATATTTGCTACCTAATGATGACCAATAGAAGCAGATCTTTGCTAACTACCAATAGAAGCAGATCTTTGCTAACTACCAATAGAAGCAGATCTTTAACTACCAATAGCAGCAGATAACTAATGATGACCAATAGAAGCAGATATTTGCTACCTAATGATGACCAACAGAAGCAGATCTTTGCTAACTACCAATAGAAGCAGATCTTTGCTAACTACCAATAGAAGCAGATCTTTGCTAACTAATGATGACCAATAGAAGCAGATATTTG
>JAIGNY010001564.1:0-25578 GCA_020152595.1 Chiridota heheva | reverse complement strand
CCCTGATGTATGCTAGTGCAGTGTGCAGTGTGCATGCAAAAGGTACGGAAGCCGAGAAGGTTGGCCAGCGGTGCATACAGCCGAGAAGGTTGCTTGGCCAGCGGTGCAACGCGGCCCGCGGTGTAACAGCCGAGAAGGTTGGCCAGCGGTGCAACGCGGCCCGCGGTGTAACAGCCGAGAAGGTTGGCCCGCGGTGCAACGCGGCCCGCGGTGTAAAGCGGCCCGCGGTGTAAAGCGCGGTGTAATCGCGCCCGCGGTGCATATATCACAAAAAAGAAGAAGATTTTCGCCATTATGAAAAATATGAGATCGCAAGTTTAAGATACAGTAAGAGTGTTTCCGAAGTTTTCAACCTTATGTAGGCAGTATGGGTCATATTTTTTTCGGAATTGGAGGGGTAAGGAGTTTATCAAGTAATTACGATTGCTTATAAGTTACATATCGACAATATTTGTGTAAGAAGGAAATTTTCTTGATCTGAATTAAATGTGTTTCAGAAAGCGCTTCTGTTTACAATGCCCTGTTTCGCGATTTTGTTTGACTAACGTTATAGTAGGTCTAGGCCTACGACTAGTACTACTATTAGTACGAGTGGACCATAACTTGCACTGTTGTTAGGCATACGAATGTAACATTTGGTCAGCATGTACATGTAACGTCAATACGTGATGGTGTGGCACAAATTGTATCCAAATTTCTACATTTTTCATGATACAGTCTGGAGACCCTTGCACACTTGTTATATTAGAAATCCTAACGTAGCTTAAAACCCAAGTCTTTCAAACTAGGCTAGATAATTGTTACCTGATTATTTACAGGATAAGGCACAATTAAAATTTGCTGTTCCAGACATAAAGTTGGGTTTTTTATGCCAAGTTGCGGCAATATTTTTTTCACATTGAAAATATGTATGCAAAAATTTGTGGTAAAGTTGTTTCTGCCAGTCTGATTATTCCTATCTGATCCTCCAAAAGCTGAAGTAGAAATCATTATTGCTGATAGAAAAATTGGGTAGAAATAATTTTTCCATTCCAAATGTATATACACGCACATACATATATTTATACGCACATATATATATATACACATGCACATACATATATATATACATACGTATATATATACGCACATACATATATATATATATATATATACATACATATATATACATGCACATACATATAAATATACACGCACATACATATATATACATACACATGCATATATATACACATGCACATACATATATATATATATACATATATATACACATACATACATATATATATATATACATACATACATATATATACATATACATTGTATATATATATATATATATATATATATATATACATATATATATATATATATATATATATATATATACATATATATATATATATATATATATGTGTATTTTCATATATATATATATATACATACTTATACATACACATACGTAAATATATATACATACATATATATAGATATATTTTACATATACATATGTAAATTTATATATATACATACACATATATATATATATACATAGGTATATATATATACATACATATATATATATATACATACATATATATATATATATATACATATATATATATATATATATATATATATATATATATATGTATATTTATATATATACATAGGACTTGACCTTCCCCTTTGCAATGTATTCTTACCAGTTGGTGGGTAAAATTAAACATTTATTAACATAAAACCAATGAAAAGTGCCAAAAATGAAAGAAATTTCCTGAAAACTGCAAAGAAATTGCCGAAAATCAATCAAATTCCACAAACACCAAAGAAGCTTACGAGAAATTTAAAACAAATCCCGAAATGAAGGAAAGTGCCCAAAAATAAAGACAATTTACTAACAATTAAAGGAAGTTTCCTGAAGGTTGGAGGAATATTTCCCCATAAATTGCAAATTTAAAAGTTTGATGGAAACCTAATTTAGCATTGCAATTTTCCTGCGAAATATTTGGGGTTCTTGCCCCACCCCCTCCCCCTGAAAGGTGACTCTGTCTATTTCCCTGCCAGGCACACTATCATATAAGGTATCATTAATTTTGAAATTTATATAATAATTTATTTTCAGTTCAGATCAGTGCCATCAACTCTTGCTGTCAGGCATCAATGATGGCTCTCCAAAACTTTCTGTCCAGCATGCTAGACTCAACTTCTGAGACTGTGTATCTCGTATCCTCTTGCAACAAATCCACATTTGTCATATTTGGACATCCTGTAGATCATTTACCTCGTGTGGGTATCCAGGTAATGAGCTATGGGATTATCTTGCCTCCTACAATTTATTTGACAATTTTCTACTGCAGGGATCCAAAAGCATAAACTTTATAATCATTTTGTATTTGTGATTAAGAGGTGGAGATAGATTACCTCTTTTCCATTTTGTTTTCATATAGATTGGACTATTGAACATGCCGCACTGTTGGAGACTGTTAGTCAGATGCAGGCGCAGCATTGGGAGAGCTTTAGACAGACACCAGAGCAAACTTTTGTCGTTGTTGAGAGAAAAAGTGAGGTGCAGGCGCATTAGTAAACATTTTTAACTGGGCGGTGTAAGATTTACTGACAACCTCAAATTAACATATGCCATTAAAAAAAAACTGCCTCCCTGAATGGATTTTACCTTCTTAGTTGCAAGCTTTCTTACTGTTTGGGAGATAAAATTGAAAAAAACTTTATAAAAGCGAAGGAATTTTTTTTGAGATTATTGGAAGAATTTGGCAACGTACAACAAATTCCCAAAAATGAAGGAAATATCCCATTAGAAAATTTCCCATACTAAACCACACACCAAATTTAATCAACATCCAATCATCAATTCTTGAGATACACTGATGACAAACAATTCACCCCAAAACTTCCCTCGATTTCTGCTCTTATCCTGTTTCTATATGACCGAAATTGTAATAAGTTCTTCAATAACATTAATCAGTGGCAAAACTTAAAAATAAGTGATTAACATTGAGGACCTATTGGAATAGGGGAGGGTGGAATAGGGTCTATTTTAGGGTGTCAAGACTTACATAGTTGAAACTTGAAATTTTCCAATGGAAATGTGTTTAACAATGAATTTATACCCTGAAAAGGAATCAAAACAATCAATTTTCTGGCTCTAAGAAAATCAGATCAAGTGATTTCTCGTATCAAAGAGAATCAAAACAATTGGCTTCTTGCATGAAAGGAAAATGATGGAATGTCAATCTTGTCATAATAAAACTCAAACAATGAATGCTGAGCCTGAATAAAACTGAAAACAATTATCAGTGTTTAGAATGCAAATGGCAGTACAGATGAGTGAGAAAGAGATTGTTTGGGATATAACTTGGTGGGCCTAGGATGGGGAATGAACACGAGGCGGAGGTATGCGCTCTACAATAGTGCTAAAATTCTAGCTTTCACCTGTTTCCTTTTGAACAAAACAGCTCGTTCATTATTACTTGCTAGTATTGGAAACTCTATTGAACTGTATGAATAGTGTTATTAATTATTAAAGCGTTTTTCTTGTAAATACCTGTCAAGCTACATAATTATGCTTTTCTACACTTTTAAGTCTTTTAAAAGCATTCCATGCTTTGATTAAAATGCATAATAAAGTTATTTTCAGGAGTATAAAATTTACAAAAATGTGTTCTTTTCTTTTATTTTAAGTTGTTTTCTGTGTTGGGTTTATTAGTATCATGAATAATGAACTTGTTTCTGTTTGAAGCAAGTGGATAAAATGGTTAAAATTTCATAGCTTCCATTTGTGAGTATACTATAACAAAAACAATGTGATTAGAGGACGGTTCATTTTAAACAGTTTATCTAATCAGAAATTAAAATTTGAACAGTGTTTCTGCTCAATAACATTTGAACCGTCTATGCAGTTCATTTCTCAGAATAAACCGTATCTGGATCATTTTGCTTTGAACCGGATCTAAAGATCGAAATGACCCAGGCCGGTTCTGTGCCCCAGGGACTTGAACCCGGGTCAAATTTAAAGCGATTTGGTTCATATTTGAACACAGTATTTTTAAAATGCTACTCTTGCAAAATATTTTTCATGCTTTTTCCCCATGTTGGTTACCCGACAAAGTAGTCCATTATACAAAACAAGAGATAGAAATTTTCTCCAAAGATAGCGTGAAATTGAAAATAAATGTTGAATTTGTCTGTATGAAGGTGTCACACAAACTCCTCTGCTACCACCATTCACATAAACTGTTACCAGTTTCTGGTATCACAAATCTTTACATAAATCAACAATTAAATGAAAGTTTACAAAAAATTTGGCTTGAAACAATCTGTAAACTGTTGCGAGATTATATTTTGTCCTTCAACTTATATTAAAATTCAAGTCCAATACACCTATTATATTGGTAGTGAAAATTGTTTAATAATACAAGTTGGTCACCGAGAGTTTACAGTAAGGCAGCCTAAAATCTCACTGACTATACCCAATTCATTCATACCCTCTCTCTACAGCATCAAAATATACAATCAACACAGACCTGCCCCCATGGAGGAAGAGTTACAACAAGTAACCACCATTGGTTACAAGCACCAATGGGCCAACATAAGTGGCATATATTATTAAGATAAAAGAAAGTATTATACCCCACCTCTGGCCAGCTTAACCAGAGCCAAAAGGTTTTGTGCTTCTGATGCTTCTGTTTCATAAGCTGATTGCAAAATTTGTATTTACTGTCATGTCATTGCATATCATGAAATATTTGTTCATAAACCATGCAGATCAATAAAAATGTTGACATTAGCATTTGCACAATAATCAACAACATCATAGCAAGTATGATGCAAAAACGGTTGCTCATTTATCCTATTTCAATTTGTCAGTAAGCCCCGCCCACTCATTTTTATTCATGAAAACACTATCACAACATTAGAACATATGACCCAGACCATGACCCATCTGTGTACCTGATATAGCATAAATCTAATGTATCATTCATGGGGTACAGTATGGTGTTTACATCATTTAGCACTTTCACATTAAGCCACACCCACCATGCGTATTATTATTATTATTATTATTATTATTTTACAAAATTTATATAGTGCCCTATCCAATCAGAAATTGCTCTTAAAGGTGCTTTACAATAAAAGACGTACAAATTTAAGAAAATATACAGATATATAAATCGTAAATGTAAATATAACTAGAGTAGCATTTACAGTTCCGGATTGCATTCTCACCAAAGCCACTCCTATTCTGAAATATACATATGTATACGCTATGAAATACATTTGCATACGATTAATACTGTTTCAAATCAATTTAGTACATCATTGTGTATTTTCAGTATATCATGATGAATATTTTGTATACAGTATAATTAGTATATATCATAAATATTTAGTATTTAATCGTGTATTTTCAGTATATCATGATGAATACTTATTTAGAATATCATGATTAATATTTATTACATCATGATTAATATTTAGTACATCATGATATTTAGTATATCATTGTGTATGTTGGGGGAAAGGTAGCCACTGAATGGCTACAGTAATGAAGTTATAATGAGTGTTTTGTACAGAACAATGCATGTATGTACGTGAATTAATTTGTTGTACAAACAAAACATGAAGAAACTCCAAAATTCAACAAAAGAATGACGTGCACATCAATCAATTGAACTACTTTAAAATTCTTTTAGATGTGAAATTTACAAGCAAAAGGAATGATAACTTCATGAGCCATACAATGGTAATAATCACAGTACCACATCTCACATCAATGTTTTATTCTTGAGTATTCATGTTTATGAGCTCTATTATAGGCAAAACCACATTAAATCCCGCCCACCATGCATATTAATGAAAATAAACGAATTTACATCATGTACATATGACACTAGTATAATAAGAACATTCATAATAACAGCATAATAACAACAAATATAAAAAAGAAATCAAGTCAAAATATGAGCATTTCCAGATTTTTACATAAAGCCCCACCTACTCATTACTATGCATGACATCACCTCCAAAACTAATAGGGCACATTTGCAGACCATGGGCTGCATGTACCCCATATGACATAAATCCAATGTGTCGTTTTGGAGATTCTGTGTTTACAAGCTTTGTTTGTTTATTTTATTTTCATTTAGTTGCAAAACAACTTTAATCCCTGCCCACTACATATATTAATGATTTGACATTTTATACCATGAGCATGTCGACACTAGCCAACAACATTATTACACTGAATGTGAAACAAAATGGACAAACAATTATTAAAATTTATCATACCAAATATGAAACAAAACTGACATACGGTTGTTGAAATGTTTATTTCAAGATTTGTACGTTAAGCCCTGCCCACTAAATAATATGCATGACATCATCACCAAAAACAGTAGGGCACATCTATGAACTATGGGCTACCTGTGTACCAAATAAGATATGAATCCACTTTACCGTTCTTGAGACATTATGTTTACAAACTTTATTTGGCAAAACCACATTAAGCCCCACCCACTGCACATAATAATCAGATTTAACGTTATTATACCATGAGCATGTAAACACTACCAAACAACATTATTATACCAAATATGAAACGAAACGGACAAACGGTTGTTGAAATATGTTCAAGATTTTTACGTTAAGCTCCGCTCACTCAATAATATGCATGACATCACCAAAACAATAGGGCACATCTACAAACCATGGGCTACATGGTCACCTTATATGATATTCATCCACTTTACCGTTCTTGAGATATCGTGTTTACAAGCTTGGCGTCGCACATACATACATACACCTACACCATCATGACCGCATAGGTTCCTGATGCTATCGCATCGGAACCAAAAATGATGAAAAGCAAAACTATTTTAAATACACTTTTAAGCCCCATTCTAAGAAAACCATTAATTACCAACCCTGAGATTTCTGTCTCCTCTCAGACACATCAACCTGTCAGAACTGTTGTCTGTATTCTTCATGCTTCTTAATATGTAGAATAGCTTAAGAAGACAATAGATAATCATAATACAACCATGCCTTAAACTAGAAAAGTTGGATGGCTGTGTTTACTGAATTACTGCTGAATTAGAGAGACTTTAAATAGACCCATACAATATACAATAGAAATAGTGTAGAGAGTGAAACTAATACTAAAAAGTGGTCACTTCATGAGAGATGGGAAATATCAACTTTCTCTCCAAGAAATAATTAGAAAATAGAATTATCTGAATCACATAATTGCGCTTGTAATAACTGTTCATGTGAGAGAAATGATTGAAGTGTAAATTGAGCGTCTTGATTTCCCAAATTGTCATTAGAATTGTCTGTTCGATGGTCTGAAGTGTGAGACTTATCACTAGAATGTGTTGTTTCGACAGCACCAACTACTGGGGTCTGTACGAAAGAGCATTCATGTGTGTTCCTTTCTTATGTTCAATTTTCCATTCATGTGGGTCAAACTCTAGGGCCCACAGGCTATGGCGTCCTGTTAGATCATTATCTGTTGGGATTTTCCACAAACCTAATAGACGTTTATGATCCTGTGATTATGCGGAAATGGTCCAAGTAAATAATGTTTGAAATGGCAAATAGACCAAACAATGGCCCACAATTCTCCATCATAAGATAAAACTACAGATCTAACACCTTTAATTTGGGTTGTGGAAAAAGAAAAAAAAACTTAATAATGGGGGCCTTGATTCGCAATAGATTGGGTGTGAATTTGGGTCAACTGGTTCAATGAGGACCAAATGGAGAACTAGTACAATGGAGCCATAGATCAGGGAAATTTGATCGATTTGCTTGTGGTTTTTAGAATAAAGAGGAAAAGACTGACCCAACCAGCTTATATAGCAGGTCTGACCTGACCTGCTTATATAGCAGGTCAGGTCTGACTGTGAAACCTTAAAGAGCATAACAACTGATGCCTACTATTCCTGAAAATTTCAACTTTTTTAGAGATAAGATGGTGTTTCAAACTGCCATGGGGTTTACTAACAGTTCAAGTTCAAGGCACTTGTTCATAACACTAAAAGTTCAAGTTGAAGGATACTTGTTCATAAACACTAAAACTAGAGTCCATTTACTTCTAAACCAAATTTCTTCTCTTTCTTGTTTTTTTTTCTTCAGTTGACCAAAACTTGCTTTTAACTAAACTAAAAGATTATATTTCACTTTACTTTTGTACATAGTCCTTTAGACAGGCTGGTGGCTTAATTGGCCTACCAGATCTTGTCTGGCTTTGTGGCTCTTCAGATATGGTCTGTCGAGTGTCATCAAGCTGTTTGGGCTCTGGCGATGTTTCTGCAATGACATCAATTCTGCAAACTGCTTCTGCTGTTTTCCGTACATGCTTTCGGTTATCTTGGTAAATGGCACCATCCTCAGTCTGTACCATGTAAGAATGAGGTTGTGAAGTTGAGTGCAGAACTCTGCGCCATCTCTCTTGTGGGGAATGTGCCCGTATGCGAGCCACATTTCCTGATGGTGGATTTGGCTTTGCTGCTTGGTTGTAATAGAATGCTTGTACTCTTGTGGGGAATGTGCCCGTATGTGAACCACATTTCCTGATGGTGGATTTGGCTTTGCTGCTTGGTCATAATAGATGGCTTGTTTCTCCTCCATCTCCTCCTTCACCTTTCTTGAAATCTGAGATTTCAGCAGCCTACCTGCAACATACAAAATGAATACATTAGTACATCCCCTGCTTTAAATTGAGAACACAGAGACCAGCGCTTAAGATAACCAGGTGTCAGCATTACTTATGTTTTCTTTATTTCCAAACCACAAGTATAACTCAGTTTCAAAGCTCCCTGGCCAATCCCTTCTCAGAATCCAGCTGGAACTAATGAAGTATATTTAGTAACACAGGTATATCCCATGCAGAACCTATATAGAAATTTGGTAAAAAAACGGTGTCTTTGTTTTTGTTTGCTATTTGGGGAAAAAGTAAGAGTATGTTTTGGTATTGCCTGGTAACAAGAAGTAAGTTTATTTGATGGTTAGTTAATCATTTGTGGTTAGAAAATTTCTTGTGGAAATTTTAAAGCAGGCAGTGTAATAATGATAAAGTTCTATTAATATCAATTTAATGGGAATAAAATGCATCTCAAAACAGTTGTACTAAAATAACTGACAATACAAAAGCAAAGATTTCAAAATAAATGTCAAATAATTTATTTTTAAGATAAACACCCAGTAAAACTAGAAATTTGAAGTTAGTATATCTCGCCTGGCATATATCTTTCATTTTCTTATTTTACAATTAGTAACAATGTATGTTTTTACAAGTAATATAGATTAGAAAAAAAATAGACGAGTGTTTCGACTTTTATGGCCATGGTTGGCAATTGTAAGTATCCACCCAGGTAAATAATAATGCAAACACAACTGCCAACCATACATATCTGACCTGGTTGAACCTGTGCCACAAAACTCTATTGGTATGCAAATAACAAAATTAATATGAACACAACACTTTTATTAATTTACCATAGTATAATCTGACCACATCCTCACCACTTTAAGAGATATAAACAAACAAGTAGTTAACATTTTATGCAAATATGCTAATCTAAATGAATATAGAACTCCCCATACTCATACATAATGTTTAATTTACATAGGTTTTAATCTGACCACATCCTCACTAATTCAAGAGACATATACACAAACAAGTAATTAATATTTTACGCAAATATGCTAAGCTTGGGGATATTCACCTTCAGACAATATCGATATATCGCTAGATATATATATATCGAAAATATCGATATGCAAATTGCTAGACGTCACATTGAAATGATATAACTGTTTTATACCAGGTAATATTGCTCCAGCATAAAAAATAAAAGGTACAAATTTTAAAGTAAATTTACAGAATTGAATGGAAAATATGTACATAAATCTTAAAATAAACACCCATTATTCTAAAAGGAATCGTTTTTACATTGTCTCTTTCCAAAAAAATAAATCAGAGAAACATTGAAATTCCATCAGTTTCGACATATCATTTTTTTTCACTATTTTCGTGGAACTGGTATATAGCTTCTCTTTTTTAAAATAAAAACGGGCCAAATGTACCTTTGTATGCTAGGTCCTACTTACTTGTTTTGAATTTCCTACTGAAAGGGCATTATTTTTGTACTCTTTTTTAAATACCTGGACATGCAGAAGTCAATCAATATTTATAGAAAATGTCCTCTGCTACTAAAATTCTGATGAGTGGGGCTCAGAAATCCACACACACTGTTTGTACTTGTGCCGTTTACTGTACAGAAAGTCTGATGAGTAAATGGACAAATTAGTTGGAAATATCTTTAGTAGTTTTAAGGATAAAATCTTTTAGTTTTGAGGATAAAATCTACACTTAGGTGTCAATTATTTGGTACTTTTTTTGAGGAATTTAGACGTGATGTTAAAGGATTTAAAATCTCATTGATTGCAATTGCTCAACCATCACAAATCATGAAAATTGACTTATATTATTGCACAATGTCCAAAGCGACAAGTACATACAGAGTACAGTACTGTATGTCTGAAATTCCACGGTGGAACATCATTTTAGGTGATATTTATTGAAATATTTATGACTTAAGCAACTCTTAACTTACTGACTGCCTGCAACTTTGATATTACAAATTACAAACTTTTTGTGGCTGTATAGTGAAGAAAGGTGTATATTTGGTTGTCATGTTAACTTCATTAATACTTAATGCATGGCACAATATGGTGGAAAACATCATATCGATATATCGATATGACCCTTGAACTCAATATCAACCATATCGATATCGGTCAATATCGAAATATTGATATATTGCTAAAACTTAAAATATGCTAATTTAAATGAACACCAAACCACAATAGGTCCAATGATTTTCATACCTGCGGCAGTAAGGTTAATGAATAAGAATGTAGAGCATTTCTAAGTTAGTAATGAGCAGAGGTCTAACATTCTGGATGGAATATATTATGCAAATAACCTGCTTAATATGCACAGATCACCTTACCTACCATTCAGCATAAACAATTGTCTTCACATATATCATGTGTAAATAAAAACAACTCCCCGTCTTCTTTAAGAAATATCAGAGAAATATATATATTTACATTGTTAAAAAAATAGGCAAACAGGCACAAAAAAAGACATTGCAAATGATACAAATTCCCTTATCGCTAATAACATAATTTATTGTCTCTGTCACACCTGCTATCTCACCCTGTTCCACATGCCATACCATGCTACTTCCCTTGATACAGAAAATCTTACACAAAAATCCCTATGCCATATCACCACATGACCCGTATGTCATCACACCTGCAATCAAGATGACATCCAACCACATGATTTGCCACCATGTCCCACATGCTATCCCTAATTGTACCAAGTGCCATCCCACGCTGCCCCACAGGCCATTCCATGCTATCTCACCCTGTTCCACATGCCACCCCACCAGATGCCTTCCATGCCACCCTATCACAGATGCCATGCCACCCTGTCACACATGTCATCCCACCCTGTCCCCATGCCATCTCACCTCATCCCACATTGCATTCCAAGCCTGTCATAAATACAAATATGTTCATTATTATGTGAATAAGCTCATTAGTATGCACACACATTCACACTCAACTTAACCATTCATAACTTCATTTATGATCTCAGGTAAAACATTTTGCACAAAATTCTATTGAGATGGAAATAACATAATCAACACACTTGTCGGTTTTATGACTCACCCGTACTACCCCCGTCAATATCAATCAAATGTGAGTCATTGACATATGAAACAGTGAAACACATGTGCATCATTGCACCAAATTGTCAGTCATCAGAATGACTCTGGGGAGAGTCAGTTTACTTCAGACTTATTCACTTTGTACAGAGGTGAGTGATTTTGAGTAACAAATGTCAGTCACTATGTGACTCAGGGTGTGTCAATGCACATGTTTGCTCACCCACTTTGGTGCAATGACCCACCTTGTCTGGGGGTGTAGGGGTGAGTCACACAATTGACAAGTCAATAACAGGCACACTACACTTCATCTTTAATTGTGAACAATGCTCTTCACACACTGATCATTTGTGTAAGCAAAATCACCAAACTCACTATGATTTAAGAGATATCCTAGATACAAATATTTTTGTTATGCAAATAAGGTAATTAGTATGCTCACACATCCCCAAACATTATCAACTGGACAGTACCAACGCCATGTGCCAAGTTAAATGAATGTACCCCATCTCAGGTTAAACATTTTGTACAAAAGTCAATTGTTATGCAAATAGCACAATGCACACTGTACTTCACCATTAAGTGTGGGCAATGCTCTTCACATAAATGATCATTTATGTGAACAAAATCAACACACCTATTCAATGAAAAATTATATAATTCAGAAATATCAGCAAACCATAGGACATGTAAAATGAACTATGGCTATCAGAATGAGTTTATATTCAAGTCCCTGAAAGGGATGTCGAGCAAAAACGTATATTCATGCTACAACTTCACATAGCACTTTAAAACCTTTGGAAAAGGTGCTGTATAATGTAAAAAAGCAAAACCAGATTAACTACACTTACACATCAACCAAAGATACAGCAAGTTACATTCTGCCTTTAACATTTTAAAGTTATAGTCTTAATTTGTTTGTTTTATTTGTTTGTTTGTTGGTGTTTAACGGCACTGCGACAGAGAAGAGTAAATGTGCCAAGAGAGTGTTAAAAAATAATGGTGCAAGAGTTACGATTGAGAAGGTGATTATATTATAATTATGATTATGATTATAATTAGACTAATTAACCTAATACTAGTAAATTTTCAAAGATAAGTCAAAAAACACAAAATAGGTATACATTTTACTAACCATGTAACATGCAGGTTATACCTTTTCTTCAAATGATACCACATTTGCCTATATCCCAGAGAAGTATTCCCAGATGATAGGACTTGCTGAAAATAAAATAGATACAAATACAAAAATGTGTGTAATGAATAAATAAATATACAGAACATGAATGGTAATCAACATATCATGTATTAAAATGACACAATATATTAAAAAGATTCAATCAATTTAACAGTGACACCAGCACAACAATTACAACAAGCAAACCTGCAATTAAATAGCTTTTACATACATGTAAGTGGTAAACTACATAAATTTTCATCACTTACAGAAACATTGTATTTAAGGTTCTAAACAACTGCATCGAAAGAAACAATTTCACAAAATCCATTAAAAATTGGCAGTTTAACAGTTAATTGAACATTATCGGGCGTGCAAATATGCATATTTGTTGTATTACTCATGATTGTACAAACGGGACATAGCCTTAATATTTGCTTACGCAAATCCATTATTTTTGTACCCTTCTGCCATTTTTCTTTTGAAAAGCAAAGACAATTTTGAAGAAAGGAATTTGTTCTTCACCTTAACCCAAATCAACCTCAAGCCAAAGAAGGGTTTTTGAAAATTGTCAAGGTCTGAAATCAAAGGATAAAATATAAAGACATTCAAATACATTTTTTGAAATATTTTTTTGTTCATATATCACATTTGTCTACTATAGTTTTAAAAAATGGAACAATATTATCTAGAAGGAGGGGGAGCAGGGCCTCTGAAAGGGGGAGCATTCCCCTTGCCCCCTCTGACTATGCCCCTGACTGTTACGTGTAATTATACTGGGTCCTTCTACAGTCTACATATTCAAAACTGATTTTGCATCTGCTCAATTTACTTGCTAAATGTTTGGTTATGTGTGTATTTCCTAGTTATAGTATTCATATTTTTAACATTTTATTTCAGCATGGTATGGATATAATTATTATTTTTTATTTGGGAAATTTATTCACGATTTTAATTTTTTTCATCTTTTCACACTAAACTTTTGATGACTGAAAAATGAAAGGTTATGATACTACTGAAAGGAGCTTAGCTTGGATTCACAATTTATATGTCCTTGCCCCTGCACTGTACCCCATACATTATAGAATCCATTCTATTATACTCAGAAACTATTAATGAATGCATATGCCCACTGAATTGAAATTACGTGTACTTTCACATCACAACAACCCATATCTGGCACAAAAATGCAATTGAGTTCTTATTTAGTTTGAGGCCTGTCTGCAAAATATGCAACAAGGAGATTTGAATGTACTTTCCCCATATAAAACAGTCTTTAAAACTATCATGAATCTAGATCAAGAAATGTAAAGCAATGACAGCAAAACTTAATACATACTTTCAGCAATTCGCATCCTTCTTGATCTGAAGTAGTGACCCAGTAGGTGTAATCGTTTCCTTCTTAGTGTCTTCATCAAGAAGAATGAAAGTTTCCCCTGTCGATCACATTTTCTGATACAAAAGGAAATTAAAGACCACTGTATGATTTTGCATGGTCCTGTAAAAAAGAAGGCTAAACCTCATTCTTATTTCTAGAGCACCTGGAACCTGCCTTCAAAACAACTCAAACACTCAAAAGTATTGAAAATCTTCACTTGTTTTATCTGTAAATTGTATTTTACACACTACTGTACATTACAGTTTTATTTAAATTATAGTGACCTGTTAATTGTTGTACAAATCTGTAAAAATATTCAACATTTTGCATGATTATGGTAATGCTTCCCAACTTTAGACAAGTAGATATTCTAGCTTGGATTATATGCTAGGGCTCTTTTTCTGGACTTCATGATTAAAATATTAGAAAAATTGTTAAAAAACTAACGCATACAATTCATTTTAAAAATAGGGTGCTCTCATCTTAATCTACAAATCAGCTATTCGTCCACTTCTGGAGTACTGAACCTCTGTCTGAAATCATTTTACGAAATGTAACACTGAGAAGCTTGAAGAAATTCAAAGAAGAGCAACCAAGATTGTAAAAGATATTGACAATTAGTCATATACATGTAGAGAGCATCTGATTAAAATTGGTATTCCTTCCCCCACAATACAGGAGGATTAGAGCCAATGTGATTCAAATTTTTAAAACTTTTAATGGGTTTGAAGACACAAATCCCGATTTCTTTCTTTAACAAAGTCATGTTTAAATACAAGAAGTCACAATTGGAAGAATTTTAAACATAGAGTCAGAACAACAAGACAACAAATACAAAACGCCTTATACATCTCTACTTTTTGTTATTGCTTTATTTACTTTTGGAATAGCTTTTCAAATAATGTCATGAATGCCAGCTCTATCAACAGTTTCAAATCTCAATTAAATAATTTCTAGAGGGATCATCTGCTTAAGTTTACACCTGACTGTTTTTAGTTTGGATTGTGAATACTTCATCTCTATTACCAAACTATATTGAAATTGTTCTTCTGTGCATGACTGAAGCGCCCTACTTGTCAGCTTATGAAACAAGAAATTTCCAGATAGGCTTAACAAGTCTACAAGACTTCAACACCTAATCGTTGGTAAAGAATCGGTAAGAATATAAGCCATACAATTTGTTCTACTAGTAGGCCTATCAGTATTTTATTTCTGTCCATTTCTGTTTGTCAAGTTTCTGCAGACTAGTAAATTAATAGTCAAATTAAATGGCACTAAATTAAATGGTATTTGTTTTGTATGAATGTATCTAGATATAATTTACAAATTATAAGTAATAGATTTGTTACTATATGATACTACCGTTTCTTATTTTTTGCTTGGCAGCTGACATTTTGAATGAGATGGAAATGTTTTTTTCTTTGACCAAAAATAGCCTATATCTTAGAATTGTTTTAAAATCTTAGATTCCACTCCAATGTCCAATTTCACTTCTCACCTGATCGCATTCATTTATCTTCAATTAATTTATTTTGAGTAAAAATACCCTTCATTTCTTTACAGCATAGATTTTAGGAGAACCTGGCTTAATTAAAGTGCATGTAATGCAAAACGTTAGATTGTAAAGGTCATGGTAGTCGCCAAGCATGAACCCACAAACTTTTCTTAAGAAAGAACCTAAAATAAATTACCAAATTTGAAATAGAAATATCATTTCTACCCAATTTTTCTATCAGCAATAATGATTTCTACTTCAGCTTTTGGAAGAAACAGATAAGAATAATCATTCAGACTGTCAGAAACAACTCTACCACAAATTTTTGCGTACACTTTTTCAATGTGAAGCAAATATTGCCGCAACTTGGCATAAAAAAACCAACGTTATGTCTAGAACAGCAAATTTTAATTGTGCCTTATCTTGTAAATAATCAGGTGAAAATTATTTAGCCTACTACAGTACTAGTTTGAAGCCTTGGTTTTAGGCTACAGTACATTAGGATTTCTAATAAAAAGTGTGCAAGGCTCTCCAGACTGCACCAATTGTAAAAGTTTGGAATACAATTTAGGCCACACTATCACGTATTAACGTTACATTTAAATGCTGACCTAATGTTACAATCATATGCCTAAACAACAGGGCAAGTGGTGGCAGTACTAACGTTAGTCAAATAAAATCGCGAAACAGGGCATCGTAAACAGAAGCGCTGTTTGAAACGCATTTGATTCAGATCCAGAAAATTTCCTTCGTACAAAATTATTTGCCGATATGTAACTTATAGGCAATCGTAATCACTTAATAAACTCCTTACCCCTCCAATCCCAAAAAAAATAGGCCCATAGGCCTACATAAGGTTGAAAGCTTCGGGAGCACTCTTTCCTAAATCGGTCGGCTTGGAAAAAATGCGGATGCTGCAAACAAGTTTACCTTGAACAATTTATATGTCATATTCACTTTAATTCATTTGAAAATAATAAAAGGAAAAATTTACTGAAAAAAAAAAAATATTTTAAAGAAATTAGTGGATTAAGATTAAGGTTCAGTTTCTTAATTGTTCACTATTTCTGTTTTCAAATTGTTTGTGAGGAATAAAATATTAAAGATAGACCTGTTTGCAGCATGCGCTGCCACTCTTCCTGTATTTTGCAAGCTGCAATATCATGATGAAAAAAAATAGCTCTTTCTTTATGATATACGCACCGCGGGCCGCTCTACACCGCGGGCCGCTTTGCACCGCGGGCCGCTTTACACCGCGGGCCGCATTACACCGCGGGCCGCAATACACCGCGGGCCGCTTTACACCGCGGGCCGCGTTGCACCGCTGGCCAACCTTCTCGGGCTGGCCAACCTTCTCGGCTTCCGTAAAAAGGCGACCTTCTGTGAAGTCTGCACGTTAGTATAGGACTACTTAGTAGGCCTAACTTTACTTAGTGCTACTGTACCTGGATATGCGGAAGTAAGATGACTGATTTCCGATTTCTAATGTAAACATTCCATATTAAGATTTCTGACCCCGCCCATTCAAGCAGTTAGCGATGATTGTGATTTTAAAGATCTGCGGACCAGGAGGTGCCACCAGCAACAACTTGAACATAATTGGAATAAAATATGCTATAAACTAACAAAATAATTAAAAATTGTACATTTTGTGGCATTCTGAATTTGCTTTATTAAAATCAATTATGTAAATGTCATTAAATTTGTGACATCACAAAGAGAAACCCCATGAATTTCCCTCTGGACACTTCTTTTTCAACTAGAGAGAAAGAGAGTTGAACACACAATTACAATGACGGGTCGTCGCCTGCGTCGGTTATGATAGTACAAATACTATCACGAAACGCTTAATACGACCCGGACGAGAACACAGGTACGACGTTCGGACAGACATAACATCGACAACCAAGTCAATGTCCACGGCCTTTGATAAGCAGTTGTGGTGCACTGGCGTGTATACCCACCCCAGGATTGAACCCGGGGCCTCGTGGTCTGTAGACAGGTATGATAACCGCTACACCACAATAGGTAGATAACTCTTTTTCAATCCATCACCAGTGTTCTTTTATTTGAAAGAGGTTTTGAATCTTCATCATATCCGCCATCAACACAATTAGCTGGAGAAAAAAATTAATAATTCAATTTAATGTAATACATGAACATTTCGAGCAACCTTCTCTTCATAGTACACCACAACTGTTTTCACAATAATTCTTAAAATCTTAATTACCGTACATAACTCAAAAACTACAGGTGCTTCTGTAATGATTTAAAGCCTTCGAAATTTAAAATATATTTCTGATGAATATAAAATCTCTACCTGCCCATATACATTTAATTGGGAGGTACTAGTTGAAGCAGGCCTATAGTCAGTTCAAAAGTCCTAATACCACGTACTACTGAACCAATCCTAATACCACGTACTATTGAACCAATCCTACTAGGCTAAAGATAGAGCGACCGCGGAAAGAGAAGGGGGTGTTGGAAATGACGGAAACAAAATTGCCTCCAATATGGAGCTCACCTCTTTTTTAATTTTTATTTTTTGATAAAAATATAGAGGCGGCAGAAAGGGGGGAACATGGAGCACATTCCTCAAAATTTGCACAGTTTAAAAAGTTCCCCTTTTCAGATAGTAAAAGTGGCCACTTTTCAATATTGCAAAGAAATCTCTGATCTAATTTTCATTAAAGAAAGTAACATAAATATTGTCGTTGAGCTGTGAAAGAAAATCAAATTGTTAAATTACGCACGCACCCCTATTTTCAATGTTAACACTAAAATCAAAAATAGGGGCCAAGGGCGGGCCATTGGAATTTGTTCTTGCTCAAAACCTTTACTTCTGCTTATCCACGTTTCCTTCCCTCCAATAACTGGTAAAAACTCTTTATAATAGGACCTTGCGAAACTATGTGAGCCACCCTCAAATTTCAATAGTCAGACACCTTTGGAGCCTGCAGAAAAAAATTACTATCGCGACCCCCGGACCTTGCCATTTATTAATATACCTCTACTTAAGGGTTTCTGCCAAATTTAAACTTGGCCCTTTTGTAGAACTAAAAAGCTGTCTTTCAAAAACAAAAGTTACACAAACAAAACTCTAAAAGGAAACCAATTCTTGATTGCGGAACTCCGAGAAAATCTCTCCCCCCTCTTCCCTCCCACATGAGATCGCTTTTCTCCCACTTGTCCCAGAAAAAACAGGCAGCATATTTTGTACGATCTATAGGTCTTCCCCCTCCCTTTTTTCCCTGGCATAAAAATCCTGTCTTCGTCACTGCGCACGCATATACTGGCGGACTAGAGGTTTCCAAATTTATCTGGTTTCATTAATATTATGAACGAAATTAATGAAAAATACAATACTATTCTAAAAACCTCTTATATTTGCTTTTCACATAATGGGGAACCTTGAGGCTACTGTGGCCATAGGAGGGAACGTCAGGTAGGGATTTTCGTGCTCAATCCTATACAGGCCCAGCATCTCAGTGGCGAATATATACCTTTCAGATCAATGGGGGAAGGGTGTAGGATTGCCTTTAACGCATTGTACTGTCATAAATGCTTTGAAAAAAACAGAATAAGTTGGTCCGATAGTACTCAGATCCAAACATCTTCCTAGGCAGTGGCGTAGCTGGACTGTTTTTTTCTCTTCTTCTTCGGGGTGGGATGGTGAAGGGAGGGGAGAAAAAACGTCCCGATATTTCCAAGAAAAGTTTGGAGGTATTTTGAGGGAAAATTCCAATATTTTAAGCAAAAACTAAAGAAATTTTGAGGAAAATGTCGGATAAGTTGAACAAAAAATAAATCATTAATTTTGTTGGAAAAGTCGGATATTTTGAGCTAAAACGTTATCAATACAAAGACAAAATCTCCTTTATCATTAATTTCCTTGCATAGGCCAGCATTGATGATACTCAGGTGTATGCCTACACTACGAGAGCCGTAAACAGCAATGGTGGGAAGAGGGATAGAAGGGGAGGGGGGAAACAGAAATTCAAAATTCGTTCAGCTGTTGCCCCAACCGAAAAATTCATGTTTATATGGCCATATACTCCTGACATATAGCCTGACACCATCAGCAATTCATTCACCCACAGTTCGGTGTTTAGCTCAAAAAATACAATCTGACACAATTGGGGTTAATACCCCGTTTGAAATCTATCCCACAGCATAGCCAAATTGGGGTATAGCACTTGTAGTTGATAGCTCGTTTGGGCTATAACTTGGGTTTTAAAACTATTAAAAGCTCAAGAATACAGCTGAAAAAGCCTGAATAGGCTACCTTATCCATATACCGCAATTGAATAATCAGGCTATAAAATCACTAAAGTGTAAATAACTCTCCGATGAATACTTCCTTTCAAAATCGACATGAGTCCTCTGTCACATTACACACATAACATGGCCTGCAGTAATCTTATCCACAATAACTTGCATCTTCAAAAGAAGTTATTTTGTTTGCGTACAGATGATAAAAGATTGTAATAATCGATGCATAAAATCACTAGGTTTGTGATGGTATGGGTAAGCCCATCTTATATGAAAGAGGACTTCAACAGAAATTTTTGAAATCTTTCAGTCATATTTTGTTATAATGATTGCCACTTGTAAATGTATTTGTGGGATGCTATTATTGAATAATTGTGATTTACTTATTGCGAAAATTATTTGCTTTGAATGGCTAATATATTAGCAATATGAGGAAAATATGCCATATCTAAAAGCGTGTCTTGTAGCAAGGATGTAAAATCCATCTTGATTTTATACAGTATTTTGCTGTTAGTATGTCTGTTTATGATTTCAATTTCACTCAAAAGGACTGGTGACATGTAGAAGCAAGTTTGCTTTAAACTGATGTTTGACACTCACTGATTACTATAAAGATATGAAAATTGCGTTATTTTGAAGTTCGGAATAACCACTTTCTGTGGCGTCCGCAAATTTATTTAAATGACGTTGCAAGTTGTAGACCCACCAAAGAACTGCCTGTGTAAACGCGCACAAAGTAATTACAGACAGACCTAAAATGTCGCCAGCAAAAACTTTGGAAAGTTCATAATCTGATACCTCAGATACAGAAGATTCCAGAACTTGACGGAGACATAGACTTCCATTGTATAGTAAATTTCTTCAAGGATAAGTTGAGTGGTCAAGCGTGTCCATTTTATATGAAAGAGGACTTCAAAAGAAACAAAATGATGAAAAAAGCATTCAAAAATCTTATTCCGTTTAGCCTCGGGAGATATTCAAGTTTAAAGCTGTCTTATTTGTGTAGAAATGACTGGTGTAGTAAGTCTACTATGGAAAGTTGGTGTCCTCATCCTCACATTCTTAGCAATTGTTAATGTATTTTAAAGAAAATATATTTAATTTGTTGTACTATTTCAATTATTTTTCTTCGAACTTTTTTCAGGTGGTACATTTTAAATACCCTTACTAGATTCAATTTTACTACTTTTCTGACATATCCCATGGATTTTAGGCAAAGCGCAGGACAAAATATGATAGAATACATAACAATTTTGAGGAATCTGAGGCTATGACATCACAACTAGTCTGATTTCACTTGTTTTCAAACAAATGATACCAAAATTTTCAAATAAATATTTGAATGGTTTCTTCACTATTTTTGTTTGTTTGTTTTGAAGTCGTTGCTCATGTAAGATAGATTTGCTTGACTGAACTTAACCCTTAATATAATTGAAGCAAGGAGAGGACGTAGATTGTCAGATTGTAGACTGCAATTTAATGAATGGTTTGTCGAAGAGTTTAAATGTATAAAAGGGTTGATACAAAGTAATGTGATGTCGCCACTGTTATTTTCATTATTTGTAAACGATCTTGAGGAGTATTTTGGCTCTTTGACATACAAACGTGTAAGAGAAGGCAATAGGGAGAAGTTATGTTTATTACATGCAGATGATTTAGTTTTATTCTCCGAAAGTGCGTATGTTTAACAAAAGCTTCTTGATGGATTGTCAAAATATTGTAAGATTAGCTGCTTTGAAATTAATGACGTTAAATCTAAAGCTGTTGTATTTAGGAAAGGTGGCTCCCTGCCTCGTTACGTAAATTTTCATATAAGTAATGAACCGATTGAAATTGTTAATTCAATTAAGTTCCTTGGTGTATATTTTTCTACAAAAGGTGTTTGGGCTTGTCGTTAGATGAACAAGCAACCAAAGCAGTCTTTGTCCTAAGACAATCCAATTTCTTTAGTCTTCTCCCACCACATCTAAAATTATATATCTTTGACATTAAAATTTTGTCCATATTATTGGACGCTTCTGAAATTTGAGCGTCGTTTAGTGTAAAGGAGATTGAGCTTGTTCAATTCAAAGTTTGTAAATATGTGTTGGGATTACCCCGTAATTTGGCAAACGCACCAGCATTAGGTGAAAAAGGGCGTTCCTATTTATTTTCCTTTGTTATACACAAGAAATTTAAGAATTTGAGAATCATAGATTTATCTCTGTTTGTTAATAAACACATGTTAAGCATGACTAGTAATGATATACCATGCTGGGCCACATATATTAAACATATACTTTCATCTACAGGTTTTGGATATGTCTGGTTAAATCAAGGTGTTAATAATGATTCTCTCTTTTTAGCAAGCTTTCTGCAAAGAATATTGATATAAATAACCAGACTTGGAAAACATTAATTACTTCTATGATTAGTCTTTGCTTATGTAATGAAATCAAAACCCATAATGAATTTGAATTTTACATTACGCACATCCATTCCAACAAATTACGCTCATTGCTATCCAAGTTTCGATGTGGTTGTCTAAATCTCGAAATGCATAAAGGCCGTCGTAACAAAATTCCACGTGAAAATCGTACTTGCACATTTTGTAACATGCACAAACTCGAAGATGAGTTTCACTTTTTTGCTCGAATGCTCATGCTTTTTCTAAAATAAAATCGTTGTAAAGTATGCATCACTTTAGCGATTCCATTTTATGTTACGCACAAAAAGCAAATCCTATTTATTATACGTCATTTTTTAGAGAAAGCTTGCTTTCGAAGAGAAATTGATTCATATAATAAGTTCCATAATCTAATTTACCTTAAGTTTGTTGTTTATGTATTATGTTATATTTTGTTGTTGTAAGCATTGCCATGTTGTAAATATGAAAAGGCCGGTGGCCTATCAAGTAAATAAAACTGAAGTGAATTGAATTGAGTATACCTGAAGATGCAATCCAACCATAAATGCTCGAGATATTACCGGGAGAAGTTAGCCACACTTAGCCGGCTGAACGCGGAGTTTCAGACCTATATATAGGCCTACGTACATGTATCACAACAAACCCTTCGCGAACGCTTCCACAACACCGCAGATTTAAGCCTAACTAAGGAATACATTTTGTAAATGCCTTTCAGTCTCATCCCGTACATGCACTGTTTCACACAATTCTCTCCTTTTCGTCTAAGCTATACCATCATGCGATCTATTTCCTGAAAATCATAGAAAGCTAAAAGTTTAGGCCTACAACTGGTCTCGAGCTAGTAATAGCCGATGAATACACACACACACACACACACACACACACACACCCTCACTCACACACACACACACACACACACACATAAATAAATATATATATATATATATATATATATATATATATATATATATATATATATATATATATATGTATATATATATATATATATATATATATATATATATATATATATATATATATATATATATATATATATATATATATATATATATATATATATATGTATATATATATATACATAAATATATATATATATATATATATATATATATATATATATATATATATATATATATATGTATATACATATATATATATATATATATATATATATATATATATATATATATATATATATATATATATATATATATATATATATATATATATATATATATATATATATATATATATATATATATATATATATATATATATATATATATATATATATATATATATATATATATATATATATATATATATATATATATATATATATCGCTTTGCATGTGTAGGCCTACGCACGGCCAGTCGGAGATAAATGGTATCACTGTGTCCAACAACACATCACAAAATTCTAATAATATAAATTAGAATAGGAAATTAAGTCGTTTATATGAGTGGCAAAAAAGTGTTTTCTAAGATTGTAAACAATTTTCGAACTACATATGGAATAGAAAGTTGTTCCAAACTATAAAAAAAAAACATTAGTTGATACCAAAATTGCTACATGTCACCAGTCTTTAAATTTGCATCATATTGCTGTTGAGGTTTAAGTTTTCAGGATTACTTTGAAAAACAGTTTTCACATATTTAAACGATATTAAAGATCCAATACGTATTGAGGCAACTAGAGTCTTGGGGGCCCGTGAGGATTTTGGCCTCTGCATCGATGTCGGAACCACCGCGGCGGGGGTCGGGTGATGTGGGGATGGGGAGGGGGGGGGAGGGGAGCGCGTCCCTAGCCCTAAAGTAAGAGGGCAGAAGGTGCCTTTTGAAATTGTACGGACGGGGGCCGGAGGTGTCCATTTGAAAGTTCAGGGCGGACTGGGGAGGAAAAGCCCTTTTGAAACTTATATTAAATTATTCTAGGTCATTCTTGAAGCTTCAAAACAAACTCACAAGCTTCAAAATCCACTCATTCATAAATACTGCATAATACATAGAGGTTGTTACATATATTTAGTACTAAATTTGACACAATTAAAGCGTGCCATTTTACCAGGAGCACCTACACCGCCGAGGCCGTGGTGGGGGAGGCATGCCTCCAAGAATGTTCTAAGCATGCAGAAATAATTTTTAAAAGAAGCTTTTTACCTATACGCCCGATGGGTAATTGTCAACATTGGTCCTGGCTCCGCAATCCCCGGAATTTGCCTACCGAAAGCGGGGGAAAGTGAAAAGTGTGTGTGGAAAGGAAAGAGAGGGGGAGGGGGAATCACGCTCTTTCCAAATTACGCCTATGCTCAAACCATATGTGTAGGAACCATGGGGTAGGAGGAATGTTTCCTCCACAATTTCGAAAACTGACAAGAGTGTCCCTCATTTTAAATTAAAAGTTCCCCTCAATTACTTAAAAAAAAAAAAGCGCCCTTGAACTTAATTTTGTGCTCCTTCCCCTTACTTCGAGCTCTTTTCGACACCCTTGGAACTTTAGGTTCCATAATAAAGACAATGCAGTGTCATTGTTCAGGGCTAGACCCAAATTGCCTGTAATGTTTACCCACTCCTCCAGGCATTCCCAACCTTTGTTGCGCCACTGCTAATCAAATCTATATTCCTTTCCGAACAATTCCAGCCTATCCAATGTAACTCCCTACCAACAAAAACAGTTCTATACCCACCACCAAAACATAGATGTTCATTGATGTTCTAACATCACAACGATATTAAAGCTCCCGCTTTCATTTATAAAAACAAAAATAAAAACATAAAACATGTATTTCTTTCCTAACAACCCCAGCCTACTCGAATTATCTACATATCAAAGAGCTTCCACCACAGCTCTTTGCTACAATTAACTATCCACCAAGAAAAACAGACTAACTTAACTACCCCAAAAATGTATTTTGTGGTCATTCTTGAAACTTAAAAACAAATAGAAATACACTCACTTACAAATATTATATAATACATAGAAGTTGGTACATATCATATGCCTTAAAGTGCTAAAGAAAAATATATTACTGTAATACTGTATACTGTGATTGTCTTTGTTCT
>JAIGNY010001563.1:0-22126 GCA_020152595.1 Chiridota heheva | reverse complement strand
GGTTCAAAACCATTTTCCTCCGTGACAGTTTTGTTCAATAGGGGGTTACCAGGCTTTTCAAAAATGTCAAAAAATTTGGGATCGGATATATTCAAATAGACTCAATCAGCCGTTTTTGCAGAGGAACAAAATCTGAGATTTTCGAAATGATTTACGTAAAGTGGGGCGCAATTTGGTTGAATCACGCCTTATAACAACACATTTTTCGAAAATTTTATGTGCTCGGGAGACAGAGGACTAGTAGACCTTTCATTTGATATGCGAAAATGTATGTTTATTGTAATTAGCTACCTGTAATTAGCTGTATCCGTAAGGCAATAATTATGTGCACACTAAGTCAATGAGACTTAAAACGTCAAAAGGGAGAGGGGTGGCATCCAATGGGTTCAAACCATTTTCCTCCGTGACGGTTTTGTTCAATAGGGGTGACCAGGCTTTTCAAAAATGTCAAAAAATTCAGGATCGGATTTATTCAAGTAGACTCAGTCAGCCGTTTTGCTACCTCTAATTAGCTGTATCCGTAAGGCAATAATTATGTGCACGCTAAGTCAATGAGACTTAAAAACGTCAAAAGGGAGAAGGGTGGCATCCAATGGGTTCAAAACCATTTTCCTCCGTGACAGTTTTGTTCAATAGGGGTTACCAGGCTTTTCAAAAATGTCAAAAATTTGGGATCGGATCTATTCAAATAGACTCAATCAGCCGTTTTTGCAGAGGAACAAAATCTGAGATTTTCGAAATGATTTACGTAAAGTGGGGCGCAATTTGGTTGAATCACGCCTTATAACAACACATTTTTCGAAAATTTTATGTGCTCGGGAGACAGAGGACTAGTAGACCTTTCATTTGATATGCGAAAATGTATGTTTATTGTAATTAGCTACCTGTAATTAGCTGTATCCGTAAGGCAATAATTATGTGCACACTAAGTCAATGAGACTTAAAAACGTCAAAAAGGGAGAGGGGTGGCATCCAATGGGTTCAAAACCATTTTCCTCCGTGACGGTTTTGTTCAATAGGGGGTGACCAGGCTTTTCAAAAATGTCAAAAAATTCAGGATCGGATTTATTCAAGTAGACTCAGTCAGCCGTTTTGCTACCTCTAATTAGCTGTATCCGTAAGGCAATAATTATGTGCACGCTAAGTCAATGAGACTTAAAAACGTCAAAAAGGGAGAAGGGGTGGCATCCAATGGGTTCAAAACCATTTTCCTCCGTGACAGTTTTGTTCAATAGGGGTTACCAGGCTTTTCAAAATGTCAAAAAATTTTGGGATCGGATATATTCAAATAGACTCAATCAGCCGTTTTTGCAGAGGAACAAAATCTGAGATTTTCGAAATGATTTACGTAAAGTGGGGCGCAATTTGGTGAATCACGCCTTATAACAACACATTTTTCGAAAATTTTATGTGCTCGAGACAGAGGACTAGTAGACCTTTCGTTTGATATGCGAAAATGTATGTTTATTGTAATTAGCTACCTGTAATTAGCTGTATCCGTAAGGCAATAATTATGTGCACACTAAGTCAATGAGACTTAAAAACGTCAAAAAGGGAGAGGGGTGGCATCCAATGGGTTCAAAACCATTTTCCTCCGTGACGGTTTTGTTCAATAGGGGTGACCAGGCTTTTCAAAAATGTCAAAAAATTCAGGATCGGATTTATTCAAGTAGACTCAGTCAGCCGTTTTGCTACCTCTAATTAGCTGTATCCGTAAGGCAATAATTATGTGCACGCTAAGTCAATGAGACTTAAAAACGTCAAAAAGGGAGAAGGGTGGCATCCAATGGGTTCAAAACCATTTTCCTCCGTGACAGTTTTGTTCAATAGGGGTTACCAGGCTTTTCAAAAATGTCAAAAAATTTGGGATCGGATATATTCAAATAGACTCAATCAGCCGTTTTTGCAGAGGAACAAAATCTGAGATTTTCGAAATGATTTACGTAAAGTGGGGCGCAATTTGGTTGAATCACGCCTTATAACAACACATTTTTCGAAAATTTTATGTGCTCGGGAGACAGAGGACTAGTAGACCTTTCGTTTGATATGCGAAAATGTATGTTTATTGTAATTAGCTACCTGTAATTAGCTGTATCCGTAAGGCAATAATTATGTGCACACTAAGTCAATGAGACTTAAAACGTCAAAAAGGGAGAGGGGTGGCATCCAATGGGTTCAAAACCATTTTCCTCCGTGACGGTTTTGTTCAATAGGGGTGACCAGGCTTTTCAAAAATGTCAAAAATTCAGGATCGGATTTATTCAAGTAGACTCAGTCAGCCGTTTTGCTACCTCTAATTAGCTGTATCCGTAAGGCAATAATTATGTGCACGCTAAGTCAATGAGACTTAAAAACGTCAAAAAAAGGGAGAAGGGGTGGCATCAATGGGTTCAAAACCATTTTCCTCCGTGACAGTTTTGTTCAATAGGGGTTACCAGGCTTTTCAAAAATGTCAAAAATTTGGGATCGGATATATTCAAATAGACTCAATCAGCCGTTTTTGCAGAGGAACAAAATCTGAGATTTTCGAAATGATTTACGTAAAGTGGGGCGCAATTTGGTTGAATCACGCCTTATAACAACACATTTTTCGAAAATGTTATGTGCTCGGGAGACAGAGGACTAGTAGACCTTTCTGTTTGATATGCGAAAATGTATGTTTATTGTAATTAGCTACCTGTAATTAGCTGTATCCGTAAGGCAATAATTATGTGCACACTAAGTCAATGAGACTTAAAAACGTCAAAAAGGGAGAGGGGTGGCATCCAATGGGTTCAAACCATTTTCCTCCGTGACGGTTTTGTTCAATAGGGGTGACCAGGCTTTTCAAAAATGTCAAAAATTCAGGATCGGATTTATTCAAGTAGACTCAGTCAGCCGTTTTGCTACCTCTAATTAGCTGTATCCGTAAGGCAATAATTATGTGCACGCTAAGTCAATGAGACTTAAAAAAACGTCAAAAAGGGAGAAGGGTGGCATCCAATGGGTTCAAAACCATTTTCCTCCGTGATAGTTTTGTTCAATAGGGGTTACCAGGCTTTTCAAAATGTCAAAAAATTTGGGATCGGATATATTCAAATAGACTCAATCAGCCGTTTTTGCAGAGGAACAAAATCTGAGATTTTCGAAATGATTTACGTAAAGTGGGGCGCAATTTGGTTGAATCACGCCTTATAACAACACATTTTTCGAAAATTTTATGTGCTCGGGAGACAGAGGACTAGTAGACCTTTCGTTTGATATGCGAAAATGTATGTTTATTGTAATTAGCTACCTGTAATTAGCTGTATCCGTAAGGCAATAATTATGTGCACACTAAGTCAATGAGACTTAAAAACGTCAAAAAGGGAGAGGGGTGGCATCCAATGGGTTCAAAACCATTTTCCTACGTGACGGTTTTGTTCAATAGGGGTGACCAGGCTTTTCAAAAATGTCAAAAATTCAGGATCGGATTTATTCAAGTAGACTCAGTCAGCCGTTTTGCTACCTCTAATTAGCTGTATCCGTAAGGCAATAATTATGTGCACGCTAAGTCAATGAGACTTAAAAACGTCAAAAAGGGAGAAGGGTGGCATCCAATGGGTTCAAAACCATTTTCCTCCGTGATAGTTTTGTTCAATAGGGGTTACCAGGCTTTTCAAAAATGTCAAAAATTTGGGATCGGATATATTCAAATAGACTCAATCAGCCGTTTTTGCAGAGGAACAAAATCTGAGATTTTCGAAATGATTTACGTAAAGTGGGGCGCAATTTGGTTGAATCACGCCTTATAACAAACACATTTTTCGAAAATTTTATGTGCTCGGGAGACAGAGGACTAGTAGACCTTTCGTTTGATATGCGAAAATGTATGTTTATTGTAATTAGCTACCTGTAATTAGCTGTATCCGTAAGGCAATAATTATGTGCACACTAAGTCAATGAGACTTAAAACGTCAAAAAGGGAGAGGGGTGGCATCCAATGGGTTCAAACCATTTTCCTCCGTGACGGTTTTGTTCAATAGGGGTGACCAGGCTTTTCAAAAATGTCAAAAATTTAGGATCGGATTTATTCAAGTAGACTCAGTCAGCCGTTTTGCTACCTCTAATTAGCTGTATCCGTAAGGCAATAATTATGTGCACGCTAAGTCAATGAGACTTAAAAACGTCAAAAAGGGAGAAGGGTGGCATCCAATGGGTTCAAAACCATTTTCCTCCGTGATAGTTTTGTTCAATAGGGGGGTTACCAGGCTTTTCAAAAATGTCAAAAATTTGGGATCGGATATATTCAAATAGACTCAATCAGCCGTTTTTGCAGAGGAACAAAATCTGAGATTTTCGGAAATGATTTACGTAAAGTGGGGCGCAATTTGGTTGAATCACGCCTTATAACAACACATTTTTCGAAAATGTTATGTGCTCGGGAGACAGAGGACTAGTAGACCTTTCGTTTGATATGCGAAAATGTATGTTTATTGTAATTAGCTACCTGTAATTAGCTGTATCCGTAAGGCAATAATTATGTGCACACTAAGTCAATGAGACTTAAAAACGTCAAAAAGGGAGAGGGGTGGCATCCAATGGGTTCAAAACCATTTTCCTACGTGACGGTTTTGTTCAATAGGGGTGACCAGGCTTTTCAAAAATGTCAAAAAATTCAGGATCGGATTTATTCAAGTAGACTCAGTCAGCCGTTTTGCTACCTCTAATTAGCTGTATCCGTAAGGCAATAATTATGTGCACGCTAAGTCAATGAGACTTAAAAACGTCAAAAAGGGAGAAGGGTGGCATCCAATGGGTTCAAAACCATTTTCCTCCGTGACAGTTTTGTTCAATAGGGGTTACCAGGCTTTTCAAAAATGTCAAAAAAATTTGGGATCGGATATATTCAAATAGACTCAATCAGCCGTTTTTGCAGAGGAACAAAATCTGAGATTTTCGAAATGATTTACGTAAAGTGGGGCGCAATTTGGTTGAATCACGCCTTATAACAACACATTTTTCGAAAATTGTTATGTGCTCGGGAGACAGAGGACTAGTAGACCTTTTCGTTTGATATGCGAAAATGTATGTTTATTGTAATTAGCTACCTGTAATTAGCTGTATCCGTAAGGCAATAATTATGTGCACACTAAGTCAATGAGACTTAAAAACGTCAAAAAGGGAGAGGGGTGGCATCCAATGGGTTCAAAACCATTTTCCTCCGTGACGGTTTTGTTCAATAGGGGTGACCAGGCTTTTCAAAAATGTCAAAAATTCAGGATCGGATTTATTCAAGTAGACTCAGTCAGCCGTTTTGCTACCTCTAATTAGCTGTATCCGTAAGGCAATAATTATGTGCACGCTAAGTCAATGAGACTTAAAACGTCAAAAAGGGAGAAGGGTGGCATCCAATGGGTTCAAAACCATTTTCCTCCGTGACAGTTTTGTTCAATAGGGGTTACCAGGCTTTTCAAAAATGTCAAAAATTTGGGATCGGATATATTCAAATAGACTCAATCAGCCGTTTTTGCAGAGGAACAAAATCTGAGATTTTCGAAATGATTTACGTAAAGTGGGGCGCAATTTGGTTGAATCACGCCTTATAACAACACATTTTTCGAAAATTTTATGTGCTCGGGAGACAGAGGACTAGTAGACCTTTCGTTTGATATGCGAAAATGTATGTTTATTGTAATTAGCTACCTGTAATTAGCTGTATCCGTAAGGCAATAATTATGTGCACACTAAGTCAATGAGACTTAAAAACGTCAAAAAGGGAGAGGGGTGGCATCCAATGGGTTCAAAACCATTTTCCTCCGTGACGGTTTTGTTCAATAGGGGTGACCAGGCTTTTCAAAAATGTCAAAAAATTCAGGATCGGATTTATTCAAGTAGACTCAGTCAGCCGTTTTGCTACCTCTAATTAGCTGTATCCGTAAGGCAATAATTATGTGCACGCTAAGTCAATGAGACTTAAAAACGTCAAAAGGGAGAGAAGGGTGGCATCCAATGGGTTCAAAACCATTTTCCTCCGTGACAGTTTTGTTCAATAGGGGTTACCAGGCTTTTCAAAATGTCAAAAAATTTGGGATCGGATATATTCAAATAGACTCAAATCAGCCGTTTTTGCAGAGGAACAAAATCTGAGATTTTCGAAATGATTTACGTAAAGTGGGGGCGCAATTTGCTGAATTACGCCTTATAACAACACATTTTTCGAAAATTGTATGTGCTCGCCAGAGGACTAGTAGACCTTTCGTTTGATATGCGAAAATTATGTTTATTGTAATTAGACCTGTAATTAACGTCATCCGTAAGGGAGAATTATGGCATCCAATGAGACTTAAAACGTCATTTGGCATCCAATGGGTTCACAACCATTTTCCGTGACGGTTTTGTTCAATAGGGGTGACCAGGCTTTTTCAAAAATGTCAAAAATTCAGGATCGGATTTATTCAAGTAGACTTAGCCGTTTTGCTACCTCTAATTAGCTGTATCCGTAAGGCAATAATTATGTGCACGCTAAGTCAATGAGACTTAAAACGTCAAAAAGGGAGAAGGGTGGCATCCAATGGGTTCAAAACCATTTTCCTCCGTGACAGTTTTGTTCAATAGGGGTTACCAGGCTTTTCAAAATGTCAAAAATTTGGGATCGATATATTCAAATAGACTCAATCAGCCGTTTTTGCAGAGGAACAAAATCTGAGATTTTCGAAATGATTTACGTAAAGTGGGGCGCAATTTGCTTGAATCACGCCTTATAACAACACATTTTTCGAAAAATTTTATGTGCTCGGGAGACAGAGGACTAGTAGACCTTTCGCTTGATATGCGAAAATGTATGTTTATTGTAATTAGCTACCTGTAATTAGCTGTATCCGTAAGGCAATAATTATGTGCACGCTAAGTCAATGAGACTTAAAAACGTCAAAAAGGGAGAGGGGTGGCATCCAATGGGTTCAAAACCATTTTCCTCCGTGACGGTTTTGTTCAATAGGGGTGACCAGGCTTTTCAAAATGTCAAAAAATTCAGGATCGGATTTATTCAAGTAGACTCAGTCAGCCGTTTTGCTACCTCTAATTAGCTGTATCCGTAAGGCAATAATTATGTGCACGCTAAGTCAATGAGACTTAAAAACGTCAAAAAGGGAGAAGGGTGGCATCCAATGGGTTCAAACCATTTTCCTCCGTGACAGTTTTGTTCAATAGGGGGTTACCAGGCTTTTCAAAAATGTCAAAAATTTGGGATCGGATATATTCAAATAGACTCAATCAGCCGTTTTTGCAGAGGAACAAAATCTGAGATTTTCGAAATGATTTACGTAAAGTGGGGCGCAATTTGGTTGAATCACGCCTTATAACAACACATTTTTCGAAAAATGTTATGTGCTCGGGAGACAGAGGACTAGTAGACCTTTCGTTTGATATGCGAAAATGTATGTTTATTGTAATTAGCTACCTGTAATTAGCTGTATCCGTAAGGCAATAATTATGTGCACACTAAGTCAATGAGACTTAAAAACGTCAAAAAGGGAGAGGGGGTGGCATCCAATGGGTTCAAAACCATTTTCCTCCGTGACGGTTTTGTTCAATAGGGGGTGACCAGGCTTTTCAAAAATGTCAAAAATTCAGGATCGGATTTATTCAAGTAGACTCAGTCAGCCGTTTTGCTACCTCTAATTAGCTGTATCCGTAAGGCAATAATTATGTGCACGCTAAGTCAATGAGACTTAAAACGTCAAAAAGGAGAAGGGTGGCATCCAATGGGTTCAAAACCATTTTCTCCGTGACAGTTTTGTTCAATAGGGGTTACCAGGCTTTTCAAAAATGTCAAAAATTTGGGATCGGATATATTCAAATAGACTCAATCAGCCGTTTTTGCAGAGGAACAAAATCTGAGATTTTCGAAATGATTTACGTAAAGTGGGGCGCAATTTGGTTGAATCACGCCTTATAACAACACATTTTTCGAAAATTTATGTGCTCGGGAGACAGAGGACTAGTAGACCTTTCGTTTGATATGCGAAAATGTATGTTTATTGTAATTAGCTACCTGTAATTAGCTGTATCCGTAAGGCAATAATTATGTGCACACTAAGTCAATGAGACTTAAAAAACGTCAAAAAGGGAGAGGGGTGGCATCCAATGGGTTCAAAACCATTTTCCTCCGTGACGGTTTTGTTCAATAGGGGTGACCAGGCTTTTCAAAAATGTCAAAAATTCAGGATCGGATTTATTCAAGTAGACTCAGTCAGCCGTTTTGCTACCTCTAATTAGCTGTATCCGTAAGGCAATAATTATGTGCACGCTAAGTCAATGAGACTTAAAAACGTCAAAAAGGAGAAGGGTGGCATCCAATGGGTTCAAAACCATTTTCCTCCGTGACAGTTTTGTTCAATAGGGGTTACCAGGCTTTTCAAAAATGTCAAAAATTTGGGATCGGATATATTCAAATAGACTCAATCAGCCGTTTTTGCAGAGGAACAAAATCTGAGATTTTCGAAATGATTTACGTAAAGTGGGGCGCAATTTGGTTGAATCACGCCTTATAACAACACATTTTTCGAAAATTTTATGTGCTCGGGAGACAGAGGACTAGTAGACCTTTCTGTTTGATATGCGAAAATGTATGTTTATTGTAATTAGCTACCTGTAATTAGCTGTATCCGTAAGGCAATAATTATGTGCACACTAAGTCAATGAGACTTAAAAACGTCAAAAAGGGAGAGGGGTGGCATCCAATGGGTTCAAAACCATTTTCCGTGACGGTTTTGTTCAATAGGGGTGACCAGGCTTTTCAAAAAAATGTCAAAAATTCAGGATCGGATTTATTCAAGTAGACTCAGTCAGCCGTTTTGCTACCTCTAATTAGTTGTATCCGTAAGGCAATAATTATGTGCACGCTAAGTCAATGAGACTTAAAAACGTCAAAAAGGGAGAAGGGTGGCATCCAATGGGTTCAAAACCATTTTCCTCCGTGATAGTTTTGTTCAATAGGGGGGTTACCAGGCTTTTCAAAAATGTCAAAAATTTGGGATCGGATATATTCAAATAGACTCAATCAGCCGTTTTTGCAGAGGAACAAAATCTGAGATTTTCGAAATGATTTACGTAAAGTGGGGCGCAATTTGGTTGAATCACGCCTTATAACAACACATTTTTCGAAAATGTTATGTGCTCGGGAGACAGAGGACTAGTAGACCTTTCGTTTGATATGCGAAAATGTATGTTTATTGTAATTAGCTACCTGTAATTAGCTGTATCCGTAAGGCAATAATTATGTGCACACTAAGTCAATGAGACTTAAAAACGTCAAAAAGGGAGAGGGGTGGCATCCAATGGGTTCAAAACCATTTTCCTCCGTGACGGTTTTGTTCAATAGGGGTGACCAGGCTTTTCAAAAATGTCAAAAAATTCAGGATCGGATTTATTCAAGTAGACTCAGTCAGCCGTTTTGCTACCTCTAATTAGCTGTATCCGTAAGGCAATAATTATGTGCACGCTAAGTCAATGAGACTTAAAAACGTCAAAAAGGGAGAAGGGTGGCATCCAATGGGTTCAAAACCATTTTCCTCCGTGATAGTTTTGTTCAATAGGGGTTACCAGGCTTTTCAAAAATGTCAAAAATTTGGGATCGGATATATTCAAATAGACTCAATCAGCCGTTTTTGCAGAGGAACAAAATCTGAGATTTTCGAAATGATTTACGTAAAGTGGGCGCAATTTGGTTGAATCACGCCTTATAACAACACATTTTTCGAAAATTTATGTGCTCGGGAGACAGAGGACTAGTAGACCTTTCGTTTGATATGCGAAAATGTATGTTTATTGTAATTAGCTACCTGTAATTAGCTGTATCCGTAAGGCAATAATTATGTGCACACTAAGTCAATGAGACTTAAAAACGTCAAAAAGGGAGAGGGTGGCATCCAATGGGTTCAAAACCATTTTCCTCCGTGACGGTTTTGTTCAATAGGGGTGACCAGGCTTTTCAAAAATGTCAAAAAATTCAGGATCGGATTTATTCAAGTAGACTAGTCAGCCGTTTTGCTACCTCTAATTAGCTGTATCCGTAAGGCAATAATTATGTGCACGCTAAGTCAATGAGACTTAAAAACGTCAAAAAGGAAGAAGGGTGGCATCCAATGGGTTCAAAACCATTTTCTCCGTGACAGTTTTGTTCAATAGGGGTTACCAGGCTTTTCAAAAATAAAAATTTGGGATCGGATATATTCAAATAGACTCAATCAGCCGTTTTTGCAGAGGAACAAAATCTGAGATTTTCGAAATGATTTACGTAAAGTGGGGCGCAATTTGGTTGAATCACGCCTTATAACAACACATTTTTCGAAAAATTTATGTGCTCGGGAGACAGAGGACTAGTAGACCTTTCGTTTGATATGCGAAAATGTATGTTTATTGTAATTAGCTACCTGTAATTAGCTGTATCCGTAAGGCAATAATTATGTGCACACTAAGTCAATGAGACTTAAAAACGTCAAAAAGGGAGAGGGGTGGCATCCAATGGGTTCAAACCATTTTCCTCCGTGACGGTTTTGTTCAATAGGGGTGACCAGGCTTTTCAAAAATGTCAAAAATTCAGGATCGGATTTATTCAAGTAGACTCAGTCAGCCGTTTTGCTACCTCTAATTAGCTGTATCCGTAAGGCAATAATTATGTGCACGCTAAGTCAATGAGACTTAAAAACGTCAAAAAGGGAGAAGGGTGGCATCCAATGGGTTCAAAACCATTTTCTCCGTGACAGTTTTGTTCAATAGGGGTTACCAGGCTTTTCAAAATGTCAAAAATTTGGGATCGGATATATTCAAATAGACTCAATCAGCCGTTTTTGCAGAGGAACAAAATCTGAGATTTTCGAAATGATTTACGTAAAGTGGGCGCAATTTGGTTGAATCACGCCTTATAACAACACATTTTTCGAAAATTTATGTGCTCGGGAGACAGAGGACTAGTAGACCTTTCTGTTTGATATGCGAAAATGTATGTTTATTGTAATTAGCTACCTGTAATTAGCTGTATCCGTAAGGCAATAATTATGTGCACACTAAGTCAATGAGACTTAAAACGTCAAAAGGGAGAGGGGTGGTATCCAATGGGTTCAAAACCATTTTCCTCCGTGACGGTTTTGTTCAATAGGGGTGACCAGGCTTTTCAAAAATGTCAAAAAATTCAGGATCGGATTTATTCAAGTAGACTCAGTCAGCCGTTTTGCTACCTCTAATTAGCTGTATCCGTAAGGCAATAATTATGTGCACGCTAAGTCAATGAGACTTAAAACGTCAAAAAGGGAGAAGGGTGGCATCCAATGGGTTCAAAACCATTTTCCTCCGTGACAGTTTTGTTCAATAGGGGTTACCAGGCTTTTCAAAAATGTCAAAAAATTTGGGATCGGATATATTCAAATAGACTCAATCAGCCGTTTTTGCAGAGGAACAAAATCTGAGATTTTCGAAATGATTTACGTAAAGTGGGGCGCAATTTGGTGAATCACGCCTTATAACAACACATTTTTCGAAAATTTTATGTGCTCGGGAGACAGAGGACTAGTAGACCTTTCGTTTGATATGCGAAAATGTATGTTTATTGTAATTAGCTACCTGTAATTAGCTGTATCCGTAAGGCAATAATTATGCACACTAAGTCAATGAGACTTAAAAACGTCAAAAAGGGAGAGGGGTGGCATCCAATGGGTTCAAAACCATTTTCCTACGTGACGGTTTTGTTCAATAGGGGTGACCAGGCTTTTCAAAAAAAATGTCAAAAAATTCAGGATCGGATTTATTCAAGTAGACTCAGTCAGCCGTTTTGCTACCTCTAATTAGCTGTATCCGTAAGGCAATAATTATGTGCACGCTAAGTCAATGAGACTTAAAAACGTCAAAAAGGAGAAGGGTGGCATCCAATGGGTTCAAAACCATTTTCCTCCGTGACAGTTTTGTTCAATAGGGGTTACCAGGCTTTTCAAAAATGTCAAAAATTTGGGATCGGATTATTCAAATAGACTCAATCAGCCGTTTTTGCAGAGGAACAAAATCTGAGATTTTCGAAATGATTTACGTAAAGTGGGCGTGCAATTTGCTGAATTACGCCTTATAACAACACATTTTTCGAAAATTTTTTGGTGTGCTCGGGAGACAGAGGACTAGTAGACCTTTCGTTTGATATGCGAAAATGTATGTTTATTGTAATTAGCTACCTGTAATTAGCTGTATCCGTAAGGCAATAATTATGTGCACACTAAGTCAATGAGACTTAAAAACGTCAAAAAGGGAGAGGGTGGTATCCAATGGGTTCAAAACCATTTTCCTCCGTGACGGTTTTGTTCAATAGGGGGTGACCAGGCTTTTCAAAAATGTCAAAAAATTCAGGATCGGATTTATTCAAGTAGACTCAGTCAGCCGTTTTGCTACCTCTAATTAGCTGTATCCGTAAGGCAATAATTATGTGCACGCTAAGTCAATGAGACTTAAAACGTCAAAAAGGAGAAGGGTGGCATCCAATGGGTTCAAAACCATTTTCCTCCGTGACAGTTTTGTTCAATAGGGGGTTACCAGGCTTTTCAAAAATGTCAAAAAATTTGGGATCGGATATATTCAAATAGACTCAATCAGCCGTTTTTGCAGAGGAACAAAATCTGAGATTTTCGAAATGATTTACGTAAAGTGGGGCGCAATTTGCTGAATCACGCCTTATAACAACACATTTTTCGAAAATTTTATGTGCTCGGGAGACAGAGGACTAGTAGACCTTTCGTTTGATATGCGAAAATGTATGTTTATTGTAATTAGCTACCTGTAATTAGCTGTATCCGTAAGGCAATAATTATGTGCACACTAAGTCAATGAGACTTAAAAAAACGTCAAAAAAGGGAGAGGGGTGGCATCCAATGGGTTCACAACCATTTTCCTCCGTGACGGTTTTGTTCAATAGGGGTGACCAGGCTTTTCAAAAATGTCAAAAATTCAGGATCGATTTATTCAAGTAGACTCAGTCAGCCGTTTTGCTACCTCTAATTAGCTGTATCCGTAAGGCAATAATTATGTGCACGCTAAGTCAATGAGACTTAAAAACGTTGTGGCAAAAAGGAGAAGGGTGGCATCCAATGGGTTCAAAACCATTTTCCTCCGTGACAGTTTTGTTCAATAGGGGTTACCAGGCTTTTCAAAAATGTCAAAAATTTGGGATCGGATCTATTCAAATAGACTCAATCAGCCGTTTTTGCAGAGGAACAAAAAATCTGAGATTTTCGAAATGATTTACGTAAAAGTGGGCGCAATTTGCTGAATTTACGCCTTATAACAACACATTTTTCGAAATTTATGGGCTCGGGAGACAGAGGACTAGTAGACCTTTCGTTTGATATGCGAAAATGTATGTTAATTGTAATTAGCTACCTGTAATTAGCTGTATCCGTAAGGCAATAATTATGTGCACACTAAGTCAATGAGACTTAAAAACGTCAAAAAGGAGAGGGGTGGCATCCAAATGGGTTCAAAACCATTTTCCTCCGTGACGGTTTTGTTCAATAGGGGGTGACCAGGCTTTTCAAAAATGTCAAAAATTCAGGATCGGATTTATTCAAGTAGACTCAGTCAGCCGTTTTGCTACCCCAATTAGCTGTATCCGTAAGGCAATAATTATGTGCACGCTAAGTCAATGAGACTTAAAAAAACGTTAAAAGGAGAAGGGTGGCATCCAATGGGTTCAAAACCATTTTCCTCCGTGACAGTTTGTTCAATAGGGGTTACCAGGCTTTTCAAAAATGTCAAAAAATTTGGGATCGGATCTATTCAAATAGACCAATCAGCCGTTTTTGCAGAGGAACAAAATCTGAGATTTTCGAAATGATTTATTGTAAAGTGGGGCGCAATTTGGTTGAATTACGCCTTATAACAACACATTTTTCGAAAATTTTATGTGCTCGGGAGACAGAGGACTAGTAGACCTTTCGTTTGATATGCGAAAATGTATGTTAATTGTAATTGGCTACCTGTAATTAGCTGTATCCGTAAGGCAATAATTATGCAATAAGTCAATGAGACTTAAAAACGTCAAAAGGAGAGGGGTGGCATCCAATGGGTTCAAAAACTACTTTCCTCCGTGACGGTTTTGTTCAATAGGGGTGACCAGGCTTTTCAAAAATGTCAAAAATTCAGGATCGGATTTATTCAAGTAGACTCAGTCAGCCGTTTTGCTACCTCTAATTAGCTGTATCCGTAAGGCAATAATTATGTGCACGCTAAGTCAATGAGACTTAAAACGTCAAAAAGGGAGAAGGGTGGCATCAAATGGGTTCAAAACCATTTCTCCCGTGACAGTTTTGTTCAATAGGGGTTACCAGGCTTTTCAAAAATATCAAAAAAATTTGGGATCGGATCTGACCAAATAGACTCAATCAGCCGTTTTTGCAGAGGAACAAAATCTGAGAATTTCGAAATGATTTTATGCAAAGTGGGGCGCAATTTGCTGAATCACGCCTTATAACAACACATTTTTCGAAAATTGTAAGGGCTTCGGGAGACAGAAGACTAGTAGACCTTTCTGTTTGATAATAAAAGAAAATGTATGTTAATTGTGAATTGGCTACCTGTAATTGGCTGTATCCGTAAGGCAATAATTACGTGTGTACACTAAGTCAATGAGACTTAAAAACGTCAAAAAGGGAGAGGGGTGGCATCCAATGGGTTCACAACCATTTTCCTCCGTGACGGTTTTGTTCAATAGGGGTGACCAGGCTTTTCAAAAATGTCAAAAAATTCAGGATCGGATTTATTCAAGTAGACTCAGTCAGCCGTTTTGCTACCTCTAATTAGCTGTATCCGTAAGGCAATAATTATGTGCACGCTAAGTCAATGAGACTTAAAAACGTCAAAAAGGGAGAAGGGGTGGCATCCAATGGGTTCAAAACCATTTTCCTCCGTGACAGTTTTGTTCAATAGGGGTTACCAGGCTTTTCAAAAATGTCAAAAAATTTGGGATCGGATATATTCAAATAGACTCAATCAGCCGTTTTTGCAGAGGAACAAAATCTGAGATTTTCGAAATGATTTACGTAAAGTGGGGCGCAATTTGGTTGAATCACGCCTTATAACAACACATTTTTCGAAAATTTATGTGCTCGGGAGACAGAGGACTAGTAGACCTTTCGTTTGATATGCGAAAATGTATGTTTATTGTAATTAGCTACCTGTAATTAGCTGTATCCGTAAGGCAATAATTATGTGCACACTAAGTCAATGAGACTTAAAAACGTCAAAAAGGGAGAGGGGTGGCATCCAATGGGTTCACAACCATTTTCCTACGTGACGGTTTTGTTCAATAGGGGTGACCAGGCTTTTCAAAAATGTCAAAAATTCAGGATCGGATTTATTCAAGTAGACTCAGTCAGCCGTTTTGCTACCTCTAATTAGCTGTATCCGTAAGGCAATAATTATGTGCACGCTAAGTCAATGAGACTTAAAAACGTCAAAAAGGGAGAAGGGTGGCATCCAATGGGTTCAAAACCATTTTCCCCGTGACAGTTTTGTTCAATAGGGGGTTACCAGGCTTTTCAAAAATGTCAAAAAATTTGGGATCGGATATATTCAAATAGACTCAATCAGCCGTTTTTGCAGAGGAACAAAATCTGAGATTTTCGAAATGATTTACGTAAAGTGGGGCGCAATTTGGTTGAATCACGCCTTATAACAACACATTTTTCGAAAATTTTATGTGCTCGGGAGACAGAGGACTAGTAGACCTTTCGTTTGATATGCGAAAATGTATGTTTATTGTAATTAGCTACCTGTAATTAGCTGTATCCGTAAGGCAATAATTATGTGCACACTAAGTCAATGAGACTTAAAAACGTCAAAAAGGGAGAGGGGTGGCATCCAATGGGTTCACAACCATTTTCCTACGTGACGGTTTTGTTCAATAGGGGTGACCAGGCTTTTCAAAAATGTCAAAAAATTCAGGATCGGATTTATTCAAGTAGACTCAGTCAGCCGTTTTGCTACCTCTAATTAGCTGTATCCGTAAGGCAATAATTATGTGCACGCTAAGTCAATGAGACTTAAAAACGTCAAAAAGGAAGAAGGGGTGGCATCCAATGGGTTCAAAACCATTTTCCCCGTGACAGTTTTGTTCAATAGGGGTTACCAGGCTTTTCAAAAATGTCAAAAAATTTGGGATCGGATATATTCAAATAGACTCAATCAGCCGTTTTTGCAGAGGAACAAAATCTGAGATTTTCGAAATGATTTACGTAAAGTGGGGCGCAATTTGGTTGAATCACGCCTTATAACAACACATTTTTCGAAAATTTTATGTGCTCGGGAGACAGAGGACTAGTAGACCTTTCGTTTGATATGCGAAAATGTATGTTTATTGTAATTAGCTACCTGTAATTAGCTGTATCCGTAAGGCAATAATTATGTGCACACTAAGTCAATGAGACTTAAAAACGTCAAAAAGGGAGAGGGGTGGCATCCAATGGGTTCACAACCATTTTCCTACGTGACGGTTTTGTTCAATAGGGGGGTGACCAGGCTTTTCAAAAATGTCAAAAAATTCAGGATCGGATTTATTCAAGTAGACTCAGTCAGCCGTTTTGCTACCTCTAATTAGCTGTATCCGTAAGGCAATAATTATGTGCACGCTAAGTCAATGAGACTTAAAAACGTCAAAAAGGGAGAAGGGTGGCATCCAATGGGTTCAAAACCATTTTCCCTTGTGACAGTTTTGTTCAATAGGGGGGTTACCAGGCTTTTCAAAAATGTCAAAAAATTTGGGATCGGATATATTCAAATAGACTCAATCAGCCGTTTTTGCAGAGGAACAAAATCTGAGATTTTCGAAATGATTTACGTAAAGTGGGGCGCAATTTGGTTGAATCACGCCTTATAACAACACATTTTTCGAAAATTTTATGTGCTCGGGAGACAGAGGACTAGTAGACCTTTCGTTTGATATGCGAAAATGTATGTTTATTGTAATTAGCTACCTGTAATTAGCTGTATCCGTAAGGCAATAATTATGTGCACACTAAGTCAATGAGACTTAAAAACGTCAAAAAGGGAGAGGGGTGGCATCCAATGGGTTCACAACCATTTTCCTACGTGACGGTTTTGTTCAATAGGGGTGACCAGGCTTTTCAAAAATGTCAAAAATTCAGGATCGGATTTATTCAAGTAGACTCAGTCAGCCGTTTTGCTACCTCTAATTAGCTGTATCCGTAAGGCAATAATTATGTGCACGCTAAGTCAATGAGACTTAAAAACGTCAAAAAGGGAGAAGGGTGGCATCCAATGGGTTCAAAACCATTTTCCTCCGTGACAGTTTTGTTCAATAGGGGTTACCAGGCTTTTCAAAAATGTCAAAAAATTTGGGATCGGATATATTCAAATAGACTCAATCAGCCGTTTTTGCAGAGGAACAAAATCTGAGATTTTCGAAATGATTTACGTAAAGTGGGGCGCAATTTGGTTGAATCACGCCTTATAACAACACATTTTTCGAAAATTTATGTGCTCGGGAGACAGAGGACTAGTAGACCTTTCGTTTGATATGCGAAAATGTATGTTTATTGTAATTAGCTACCTGTAATTAGCTGTATCCGTAAGGCAATAATTATGTGCACACTAAGTCAATGAGACTTAAAAACGTCAAAAAGGGAGAGAGGGGGGTGGCATCCAATGGGTTCACAACCATTTTCCTACGTGACTTTTTTGTTCAATAGGGGTGACCAGGCTTTTCAAAAATGTCAAAAAATTCAGGATCGGATTTATTCAAGTAGACTCAGTCAGCCGTTTTGCTACCTCTAATTAGCTGTATCCGTAAGGCAATAATTATGTGCACGCTAAGTCAATGAGACTTAAAAACGTCAAAAAGGGAGAAGGGTGGCATCCAATGGGTTTAAAACCATTTTCCTCCGTGACAGTTTTGTTCAATAGGGGTTACCAGGCTTTTCAAAAATGTCAAAAATTTGGGATCGGATATATTCAAATAGACTCAATCAGCCGTTTTTGCAGAGGAACAAAATCTGAGATTTTCGAAATGATTTACGTAAAGTGGGGCGCAATTTGGTTGAATCACGCCTTATAACAACACATTTTTCGAAAATTTTATGTGCTCGGGAGACAGAGGACTAGTAGACCTTTCGTTTGATATGCGAAAATGTATGTTTATTGTAATTAGCTACCTGTAATTAGCTGTATCCGTAAGGCAATAATTATGTGCACACTAAGTCAATGAGACTTAAAAACGTCAAAAAGGAGAGGGGTGGCATCCAATGGGTTCACAACCATTTTCCTCCGTGACGGTTTTGTTCAATAGGGGTGACCAGGCTTTTCAAAAATGTCAAAAAATTCAGGATCGGATTTATTCAAGTAGACTCAGTCAGCCGTTTTGCTACCTCTAATTAGCTGTATCCGTAAGGCAATAATTATGTGCACGCTAAGTCAATGAGACTTAAAAACGTCAAAAAGGAGAAGGGTGGCATCCAATGGGTTCAAAACCATTTTCCTCCGTGACAGTTTTGTTCAATAGGGGTTTACCAGGCTTTTCAAAAATGTCAAAAAATTTGGGATCGGATATATTCAAATAGACTCAATCAGCCGTTTTTGCAGAGGAACAAAATCTGAGATTTTCGAAATGATTTACGTAAAGTGGGGCGCAATTTGGTTGAATCACGCCTTATAACAACACATTTTTCGAAAATTTATGTGCTCGGGAGACAGAGGACTAGTAGACCTTTCGTTTGATATGCGAAAATGTATGTTTATTGTAATTAGCTACCTGTAATTAGCTGTATCCGTAAGGCAATAATTATGTGCACACTAAGTCAATGAGACTTAAAAACGTCAAAAAGGGAGAGGGGTGGCATCCAATGGGTTCACAACCATTTTCCTCCGTGACGGTTTTGTTCAATAGGGGTGACCAGGCTTTTCAAAAATGTCAAAAATTCAGGATCGGATTTATTCAAGTAGACTCAGTCAGCCGTTTTGCTACCTCTAATTAGCTGTATCCGTAAGGCAATAATTATGTGCACGCTAAGTCAATGAGACTTAAAAACGTCAAAAAGGAAGAAGGGTGGCATCCAATGGGTTCAAAACCATTTTCCTCCGTGACAGTTTTGTTCAATAGGGGTTACCAGGCTTTTCAAAAATGTCAAAAATTTGGGATCGGATATATTCAAATAGACTCAATCAGCCGTTTTTGCAGAGGAACAAAATCTGAGATTTTCGAATGATTTACGTAAAGTGGGGCGCAATTTGGTTGAATCACGCCTTATAACAACACATTTTTCGAAAATTTTATGTGCTCGGGAGACAGAGGACTAGTAGACCTTTCGTTTGATATGCGAAAATGTATGTTTATTGTAATTAGCTACCTGTAATTAGCTGTATCCGTAAGGCAATAATTATGTGCACACTAAGTCAATGAGACTAAGTCAATGAGACTTAAAAACGTCAAAAAGGGAGAGGGGTGGCATCCAATGGGTTCACAACCATTTTCCTCCGTGACGGTTTTGTTCAATAGGGGTGACCAGGCTTTTCAAAAATGTCAAAAATTCAGGATCGGATTTATTCAAGTAGACTCAGTCAGCCGTTTTGCTACCTCTAATTAGCTGTATCCGTAAGGCAATAATTATGTGCACGCTAAGTCAATGAGACTTAAAAACGTCAAAAAGGGAGAAGGGTGGCATCCAATGGGTTTAAAACCATTTTCCCGTGACAGTTTTGTTCAATAGGGGTTACCAGGCTTTTCAAAAATGTCAAAAAATTTGGGATCGGATATATTCAAATAGACTCAATCAGCCGTTTTTGCAGAGGAACAAAATCTGAGATTTTCGAAATGATTTACGTAAAGTGGGGCGCAATTTGGTTGAATCACGCCTTATAACAACACATTTTTCGAAAATTGTTATGTGCTCGGGAGACAGAGGACTAGTAGACCTTTCGTTTGATATGCGAAAATGTATGTTTATTGTAATTAGCTACCTGTAATTAGCTGTATCCGTAAGGCAATAATTATGTGCACACTAAGTCAATGAGACTTAAAAACGTCAAAAAGGAGAGGGGTGGCATCCAATGGGTTCACAACCATTTTCCTCCGTGACGGTTTTGTTCAATAGGGGTGACCAGGCTTTTCAAAAATGTCAAAAATTTCAGGATCGGATTTATTCAAGTAGACTCAGTCAGCCGTTTTGCTACCTCTAATTAGCTGTATCCGTAAGGCAATAATTATGTGCACGCTAAGTCAATGAGACTTAAAAACGTCAAAAAGGGAGAAGGGTGGCATCCAATGGGTTCAAAACCATTTTCCCCGTGACAGTTTTGTTCAATAGGGGTTACCAGGCTTTTCAAAAATGTCAAAAATTTGGGATCGGATATATTCAAATAGACTCAATCAGCCGTTTTTGCAGAGGAACAAAATCTGAGATTTTCGAAATGATTTACGTAAAGTGGGGCGCAATTTGGTTGAATCACGCCTTATAACAACACATTTTTCGAAAATTTTATGTGCTCGGGAGACAGAGGACTAGTAGACCTTTCGTTTGATATGCGAAAATGTATGTTTATTGTAATTAGCTACCTGTAATTAGCTGTATCCGTAAGGCAATAATTATGTGCACACTAAGTCAATGAGACTTAAAAACGTCAAAAAGGAGAGGGGTGGCATCCAATGGGTTCACAACCATTTTCCTACGTGACGGTTTTGTTCAATAGGGGTGACCAGGCTTTTCAAAAATGTCAAAAATTCAGGATCGGATTTATTCAAGTAGACTCAGTCAGCCGTTTTGCTACCTCTAATTAGCTGTATCCGTAAGGCAATAATTATGTGCACGCTAAGTCAATGAGACTTAAAAACGTCAAAAAGGGAGAAGGGTGGCATCCAATGGGTTCAAAACCATTTTCCTCCGTGACAGTTTTGTTCAATAGGGGTTACCAGGCTTTTCAAAATGTCAAAAATTTGGGATCGGATATATTCAAATAGACTCAATCAGCCGTTTTTGCAGAGGAACAAAATCTGAGATTTTCGAAATGATTTACGTAAAGTGGGGCGCAATTTGGTTGAATCACGCCTTATAACAACACATTTTTCGAAAATTGTTATGTGCTCGGGAGACAGAGGACTAGTAGACCTTTCGTTTGATATGCGAAAATGTATGTTTATTGTAATTAGCTACCTGTAATTAGCTGTATCCGTAAGGCAATAATTATGTGCACACTAAGTCAATGAGACTTAAAAACGTCAAAAAGGGAGAGGGGTGGCATCCAATGGGTTCAAACCATTTTCCTACGTGACGGTTTTGTTCAATAGGGGTGACCAGGCTTTTCAAAAATGTCAAAAATTCAGGATCGGATTTATTCAAGTAGACTCAGTCAGCCGTTTTGCTACCTCTAATTAGCTGTATCCGTAAGGCAATAATTATGTGCACGCTAAGTCAATGAGACTTAAAAACGTCAAAAAGGGAGAAGGGTGGCATCCAATGGGTTCAAAACCATTTTCCCCCGTGACAGTTTTGTTCAATAGGGGGGTTACCAGGCTTTTCAAAAATGTCAAAAAATTTGGGATCGGATATATTCAAATAGACTCAATCAGCCGTTTTTGCAGAGGAACAAAATCTGAGATTTTCGAAATGATTTACGTAAAGTGGGGCGCAATTTGGTTGAATCACGCCTTATAACAACACATTTTTCGAAAATTTTATGTGCTCGGGAGACAGAGGACTAGTAGACCTTTCGTTTGATATGCGAAAATGTATGTTTATTGTAATTAGCTACCTGTAATTAGCTGTATCCGTAAGGCAATAATTATGTGCACACTAAGTCAATGAGACTTAAAAACGTCAAAAAGGGAGAGGGGTGGCATCCAATGGGTTCACAACCATTTTCCTACGTGACGGTTTTGTTCAATAGGGGTGACCAGGCTTTTCAAAAATGTCAAAAAATTCAGGATCGGATTTATTCAAGTAGACTCAGTCAGCCGTTTTGCTACCTCTAATTAGCTGTATCCGTAAGGCAATAATTATGTGCACGCTAAGTCAATGAGACTTAAAAACGTCAAAAGGGAGAAGGGTGGCATCCAATGGGTTCAAAACCATTTTCCCCCGTGACAGTTTTGTTCAATAGGGGTTACCAGGCTTTTCAAAAATGT
>JAIGNY010001562.1:0-25543 GCA_020152595.1 Chiridota heheva | reverse complement strand
AAGCCAATCTCTTGATGACGTTCTATGCTGCCGTGGGCGAAGTCGAGTTGATCCACGGCCGCCTGTTCAGGATGCACTGCCTTGAGTTCGTGCGGTGAGCCCAGTTGTGGCTTGCCGTTGCCGCCCTCCCTGGTCGTCCGGGCGGCCTGCGTTGCCGGGTCCACTTTCCAGTCCGACTGCCGAAGCGGCATCGATGAAGGCCGGGTAGACGGTCCAGCCGTCCTGCCCGGCGATGATGATGCGCGCGTCGGACGGTGTTCGATACCGGCGCCAACCGACTCGATCAGCCCGTCGCGCAGCACCACGGTGCCGCTGTCGATGACTTGTCCGGGGGCAGTGACGATCCGCACATCCCGGTTATCGCGAAGATGCGCGGCGCTTCGGCATGCGCAGTGGCAGTAACCACCCACATGACGAAGAGTTCGCGCATGAGCGTGCGGAAATTAAATTCACGAGATCTGATTCAGGTTGCACTCAGCCCCGTGTTCTTGTTAGTACGGCCCGGCTGAATCATCAGACTCCCATCACCCGCGGCATTCACTGGCAGGATGCTCTCCCGAGGATATTCCTGCGCTGCCGGGCGGTGGCAGTCTGAGCAAGGGCTGTTCCAAAGTCGCAGAAAACAGTATGTTGGCGGGTCAAGACAATGGGCCGGACAATCACGAGAGGATCGCTGTTCATGCACAAACTAATCGCCATTATTATTCTGAGTGCCTGTGTTTCGGTGGCCCATGCCCAGTTCGGCCCGCCGCCGCTGAGCCGATGGGCAAGATGATCCAGAAGGCTATCGACAGCGATATCCGCACCACGGCTGAAAAAGAACGGGATACAAATCGCCAAGCCACTGCAGACACTGGAATTCATGGGGTCTGAAGGAAGATATGCGGTCGTGGAACTCGTGCCGGGTGGTGGCTGGTATACCAAGATTATTGCACCGGTCGGCCGACAGCGGCAAATGCTACGTCACGCTGGGCACACGCCGGATCGGCTCGATGCTCGAGAAGCTAATGATGAGCTTTCCAAAGTTGAGATTCTGCCGCTGGAGGCAAAGTTTCTGCGACGGACATCGTCAGGCAATTTGATCTTAGTGAGTTCAGCCTTGGCCTCGATGATGGACCTGATCCTGACATTCCGTAATCTGCATAATTTCCTGCCGGCGGCTCGCGCAAACATTAACAAAGCTGCGTTCGATGCACTCCAAGCCGGAGTGGCCTGTACGGCATTGTTGATCACGCGCCGGCACAATGAGCCAGCCACATCTGAAAACTGGCGCCGAATGGATCCGGTGCTGGCGATTCGCGAAATTCAGGCCACGGGTTTTCGAACTCACGTGGATCAGCAGTCTGCATTTCCGTCGGACGATGAACTGCGTTACGAGTGGGAGCGCAAGACGGTCCGCGGCAACACGGACCGGTTCGTTGTTGTTCAGGAAGCCCGTAAACGATTAGAGCGGTTCGCCGGGTCGTCTTCATCCCATTGGCGGCGATTGATGGCGTAGGCGCTGATTTTTCCCTTGAACGGCAATGTCGGCATGCCCGGAAGCCAGGTGACCTGCCCGGGTTCGGTGTATTGGTGAATACCAATCGTCATCCCTTCATGGCCTGCCCGCGGCTGGTCCTCGATAGGTGCCGAACAGCTCGATCCCACCAGGGCAGGCTGAAGCCGAAGTTGCTGTTGGTCTCATCCTCCTCCACCGAGTGATGGACCCGGTGCATGTCCGGTGTCACCAGGAACAGACGCAGCACCCGATCTACACCGAGCGGCAGACGGATGCTGCCGTGATTGAACATGGCGGTGGCATTCAGTAATACCTCGAAGATCACGACAGCGACGACCGGTGGTCCAGCACCAGGATCGTGGCGAATTTGATGAGCATGGACATCTCTACCGGGTGAAAGCGGGCGCCGGTCGTGACATCGTAATCCGGGTCGGCGTGATGGACCCGATGCAGCGCCACAGGGCGGGTATCGCGTGGAACATCACGTGCTGTAAATAAATCACCCAGTCCATGCAGACGATCGACAGGATTGTCGCGATTAAAAAAGGAGTCTGATAGACGTTGAGCAGCCCCCAGCCACGTTGTTGGGCGAGGGCGGCAATACCTGCCGCCGCGACGGGAAAGAGCAGTCTCACCAGCAGGGTGTTTTGAACACCAGGCCAAGGTTGTTGCACCAGCGGATCAGTTTGGAGACGGTTAGCGTGCGGCGGGGCGCCATGAACTCCCAGATGGCGACTGCCGCGAAGACGCCGATGATGAACCCCAGGCGGACAGGTATTTCGCGTCCAGATCCAGCCGTTCCATTCCATGCCTGCCTCTTCGACGTCGCTATCTTCAGTCTGCAGAGAAAATCAAGATTCTAACTCTACCGGCGAATCAGATCAGCACAATGCTTTGGCGGCAAATGACATTTGGTTATAATCCCCGGGCAAGGTACCCCGGGTGACGGTTGAATGGAAGCAGAACTCCTGAGTGCAGGTACGGAACTCATGCTGATAGGCATGGGTACTGTATTGGTTTTCCTGACTATTCTCATCGGTGCGACCAGCCTGATGTCGACTATTGTCATAAAGCGATTTCATCCGGACCCGGGATTCGGGATGAGAAAGAAGAGATCGCTGCTGTCGCAGCGGCGGTTTCACGCTATCGGCAGAACATTAAGCCCCGGACCCTGACGGTCCGGTCGCAAACACAGCATTGAAGGGAAAAAACATGAGCGATAAGAAGCCGCTTGGCATTTACCGAAGTTGTACGTGATTCGCACCAGAGCCTGCTACTACCCGGATGCGCGTTGATGATATGTTGCCGATTGCCGGTAAACTGGATCAGGTCGGCTTTGGTCGCTTGAGGCCTGGGGCGGAGCGACGTTCGATGCGTGCATTCGCTGCCCTCGGTGAAGATCCGTGGGAACGAAACCGCAGACTCGGGCGATGCCATACCCAATACTCCTCTGCAAATGTTGTTCCGCGGGCAGAATATTCTCGGCTACCGGCATTACGCAGACGATCTCGTCGTGAGAAGTTCGTCGAACGCCGCTGTAAACGGGGTGGATGTATTCCGGATCTTCGACGCACTCAACGACCCGCGCAATCTTGAGACTGCTGTCAAGGCAACGCTGGCGGTCGGCAAGCACGCGCAGGGTGCGATTTCGTACACGGTCAGTCCGGTGCATACGATGGACTTGTGGGTTGATCTGGGCCGGCAAATTGAGGATATGGGTGCGCATTCTGTCTGTATCAAGGATGGCCGGGTTGCTGAGGCCTTACGAAGCCTTTGAACTCGTCAGCCGGCTGAAGAAAGCCGTTTCGATCCCGATTCACATGCATTGTCATGCAACGACGGGTTTGTCCACGGCGACTTGTCAAAGGCGGCCGAGGCCGGTATCGATAACATCGATACCGCAATCTCTTCTATGAGTACCACCTATGGTCACTCGCCAACGGAATCCCTGGTGGCGATTATGGAAGGACTGATCGTGCGACCGGTCTTGATATCGAACTCCTCGAAGAGATTGCCCGAATTATTTCCGTACAGTCCGCAAGAAATACGCAAAATTTGAAGGTTTCGCTGCGTGGGCATTGATTCACGCATTCTCGTTGCGCAGGTGCCAGGTGGCATGTTGACTAATCTCGAGAGTCAGCTACGCGAACAGAATGCTGCCGATCAACTGGACGATGTACTGGAAGAGATACCGAAGGTTCGCGAAGATCTGGGCATGATTCCGCTGGTCACACCGACATCACAAATCGTCGGTACCCAGTCGGTTATCAATGTGATGACGGGTGAGCGTTACAAAAATATTACGAAGGAAACCGCCGGAATTCTCAAGGGGCGAATACGGCGCCACGCCGGTTGCAGTCAACGCTGAATTACAGGCGCGTGTTCTGAACGGTGGTGAGGCCATCACCTGCCGGCCTGCTGACCAGCTTGATCGAGATTGAAGCCCTTTCGTCCGAGCTGCAATCGCTCTCCGAAAGAGAAAAAGGTTTCAAGTTGGCTGATGAGGCCATCGATGATGTCCTGACCTATGCGTTGTTTCCTCAGGTCGGGCTTAAATTCCTCCGGAACCGGGGCAATCCGGATGCCTTTGAGCCGGTGCCGGGCGAAGCAGCCGCTGCACTGGATCGAGTGCCGGCGTCGGCGGATCAGGGGCAACCGGCTGTCTATTCGGTGCGCGTCAACGGCAGACATTTTCCGTTGAGGTCGAGCCGGGCGGCGCGGCCACCAGCGTCAAGCCTGCTGCTGCGCCGGATGCGCGCCCGGCGGTGAGTGAAGGTGACACCGTTAAGGGCGGTGCTCGCGGGCAATGTATTTAAGGTCTTGGTCAATGTCGGGGATGTCGTTAGCGAGGGTCAGCCGGTACTGACGGTCGAGACCATGAAGATGGAAACAAACGTGAGTGCGCCGAAATCAGGAACGGTAGCGGACATCTTTGTACGCGAGGGGGACACCGTCGTCGGCGACCCATTGTTTACGGTAGCCTGATCTGACCTACCAGTTCCATCGCGCAAATCTGGCACAGCTCCAGCCTCTACCAGCTGACCCCGGGTCAGTTCGTTATGCTTGTGTTTGCCTGGGGCTCCTGTATCTGGGGATTGTCAAAAGTTTGAACCACTGCTGCTCGTGACCATCGGCTTCGGCGAAGGCCTCTGAGTAATATTCCGGCGTCGAGATCGCCACCGGCGATGCCTGCTGCATTTGACCTATATCGTTGGCATCGAGACCGGGGCCTTTCCCCTCATCATCTTCATGGGCGTCGGCGCATTGACCGATTTTGGCCCGTTGCTGGCTTCCGAAGACCATATTTCTCGCCCGCCCAGTTCAGCATTTTTGCGACTCTGCTGGGTGCGCCTGGGCTCACCTCGATGTAGGTGTCATGGACTTCTCGATTCGCGAGGCTGCTGCGATTGCCATCATCGGCGGTGCAGACGGACCAACCGCTATTTACGTTGCCGGCCAGTTGGCGCCCGACCTGCTGGGAGCGATTGCCGTTGCCGCTTATTCCTATATGGCGCTCGTGCCCCTGATTCAGCCGCCCATCATGAAAGCGCTGACCACCGAGAAAGAACGCAAGATACACATGGTGCAGCTCCAGGAAGTATCGAAGACCGAGCGCATCTCTCTTCCCGCTGCTGCTGATCCTGCTGGTGGCGATGCTGCTGCCGTCTGCTGCACTGATCGATCACTTTGCTTCGGTAACCTGATGCGCGAATGCGGTGTTGTCGACCGCTTGTCCGATACGACACAAGAATGCATTGATCCCAACATCGTCACTTATTTTTCTCGGGCTGGCAGTCGGCTCGAAGCTCAGCGCCGAACAGTTTCTCGCACCGAGCACGCTGGGAATTCTGCTCTCGCATCGGTCGCTTTTATCATCGGTACGGCGAGCGGTGTGTTGACGCGTTGAGGGAACAGCTGTCGAGTCAGCCGATTAACCCGCTGATCGGCGCCCGGTTTTCCGCGGTGCCGATGGTTGCACGCGTGGCCAATAAAGTAGGCCTCGGCCAACCCGCACAATATCCTGCTGATGCATGCCATGGGTCCGAACGTGGCGGGCGTCATCGGCCTGCCATTGCAGCCGGTATCCTGATCATGCGTTTGCCGGGAATGGTTGTCGACATGCACGGCCTGGCAATCACTGCCCGGCCGGCGTTTCGCGAACAGGGAACAGGGTGCCGTTAATCGATCCTCTGCCCGCGGATGCAACGGCGGTCCGTGAACTGGCAAAGTTCTTCAACGAAACACTGGGTTTTCTGTCAACAGCGTTCTGACGATGCAGTTGCGTCCGATCGCAACAGCATTTATTGGTCTCAATACCGCAGTGATGGAAAATCACGGCCGCGTGACCAGCGCGCTGAAGCGGCTGATCGGTTACGTGGTCAGCCGGACCGCGGGCTGCCAGTACTGTCAGGCGCATACGATTCGTGCGGCGGAACGTTACGGCGCGGAACGTGAGCAGCTCGAGCACGTTTAAATATCAAACGCATCCGGCATTCAACGACGCCGAGCGTGCTGCGCTGGAATTTGCCGTTGCGGCAGCGACGATTCCCACGGTGTTGATGGAACAAAATTCGGGCCGGCTTCACGACATTCCGGGACGACGGGTGAAATTGTCGAGGATTCTCGGTGTTGTTTCGCTATTCGTTCCTGAATCGCTGGAACGATTGTATGCAGGCGACCACTCTAGGACAACCACCGCCGAATCAGCGCAGCAGTGGCTGAGTGAGACGGGTTGGGGAGCCAGGCCGCACGGCCGAAATTGCGGGAGTAATGCCATGACTGCAGTCACTCAACCGTGGCTTCTTTCGGGTGTGATATGAGTCCGGATCTTCGCAATGGTCTGAACGTCCGGTTCTGTTTGGCATCATCCTGGTTGCCGTTGTCGTGGCTGTCCTGAGTCCACCCAACACTGCAGCCCCTCGACTTCACATGATTTTGCGGATCAACGGGAGATGTTTGTATCCCGAATTTCCGGGACGTCATCACCAACGTGCCGTTCATGGTATTCGGTATTATCGGGGCTATCTGGTTAAGCATCAGTACACCACCGGGTGGCGTTCCCCGATTGCGCATGGCCTACCTGGTATTTTTCATTGGTACGGGATTTGTAGGTGCTGGATCCGGTTATTACCACCTGGATCCTTCCAATGAAACATTATTCTGGGACCGTCTGCCGATGACCATGCCTTTGCCATTCTTTTGCGGTGTTATCGGTGAATATGTGTCGGTCAGGTTTGGTGTGCGGGCGCTGGCCGCTGTGTTGATCGGCATTTTCGGTTGTGTACTGGAGCTATACCGAAAGTCTTGGCCCGCGGGGATCTTCGACTATATGCACTCGTACAGTTTCTGCCGATCGTGCTGACATTGTTGATCCTCGCAAGGTACCGGTCTCCATTCAGGAGTAGCCGGTACATGTGGACCATTGTCGGCATCTACATTAGTTGCGAAACTCGCAGAGGCTCTGGATGGGCCGCTATATCAATTATTCGGCGGTTTGAGCGGTCACTCGTTGAAGCATCTCATTGCGTCAGTAGCCGGCTTTTGTTCTTTGCTTGCCTTGCTCGGCGGCGGCCGGTTGATCGGAATGCATGAATCCCGGGTCTCTCATTACCGCGGCGCAGCGGTTGACGTTGCGGTAGGTCAGCGAGCGCCAGACCCATTCGAACGGTCCGAACGATAACGGGCCAGCCAGTTGCTGAATATGATCTGCACCGCCCAGATTCCGGCGACGAAGAAATACAAATAGTAGCCGGTGAATTTCCTGTACAGCCCGGAGTCCGACCGTCGTGAAAATCAGCCCACCCAGAATCGACTGGCCGAGATAATTCGACAGCGCCATGCGGCCGACGGCGGCGATACGCCTGGGGCAACCCAGCTTCCGGGGAATGTCTGGCAAAACAGCAGGATTGTCCCGAGATGCCTGAGGCTCACCGCCATACGCCATCATAATGAATCAGGTTGCGCATCTTGAGAATCGGATCAGAAATCGGCGCGATTATGATACTGGTTTCCCAGGAAGCCAGCGGCAAGCCGATGCCGTATCCACGATCACCGCCAGTAACATGACAGTGCCTGGTGCAGAATGTACACCGGAACGAAACAGCGCCATGCCGAGCAGCATGGCAACCAGTGCATCGGGAAGCCATGATTTGAGGGCCGACGAAGATTTGCAATATCAGGCTGGTTTGCAGCCCTTGATGAAAAACTCACCGAATTCACCGCTGCTCTGGATGCGAATCGATTCCTGAATCTCCGGGCCCATCAGGTCAGGGTGCGCACGTTTTTCTTTCGCCTCCCAGGCTTTCATTCGTTTGGCCGGCCTCGTCGAGTTCCTGCATGGCAGCCGGGTTGGTCTGCAGCACATTGTATTCTTGTTGTATCGGGATCGATTCCTGCCAGGCGCTGGAGCAGACCAGCAATACCGGCAAATACGATAACGGCGAGTAGCAGCAATGAACGCGTACCCAGGCGGCGCAGCGGGTACAGATAATCCGCACAATGCGTAAATGATCAGAATGTCTGCGGGCCACAACAATATGAATGCGTCGAACAGGCCGAATGCCATCAGCAGGAAGAGTCGCCGGTAGTAAAATTCTGCCGATCGATGCACCGGGTGCACTGGCTTCGCAGACGGGTGACCACAGTAACATGCCGGCGCCGAACAGTATCGAGAACAGCGCTCGCTGGCTGCCCTCGAACAGTGTTTGGGTGATGGCCCAGGTCTGCAGCGGCGCGCCACCCCAGTCTGCAGCGATGACCGGGTAATCGTGAATTGCCCAGGTCCGGCAAATGACCAGATATTCATCAGCAGGATACCCAGCACGGCGAAACCGCGCGTCGTCCAGTGCGTCGATCCGCTCGGTTGTGCCTGACGGGTGCCGTCGCGCTCTTGCCGGGCGGTGCTTGCCTGTTCAGTCAGTCATGGCGTGTTCGCTCTGTGCTGCTCGGGCTTATGGCCGGTGTGACTAGTTCGGTGTCGGCCAGTATATCGACAGATGAACCGCGCTTCAGCGTTCGGGCGGCTCAGTTACAAAATGTTACGAACACGCGCAGCAGCTGTCTGGCTGATAACATTTTTTGTGGAATCGACACGGATAGATGCTGTGGCAAATAAATGAGCGCAAAACTTTTAGATCGGAAATACCACGGAGTTGGCTGGACCGGTTGCCGAGTCCGGTCGCATCGAATCGCTGGATGCTGCCCGGTTTCGCCGTGCTGGGTATCCTGCTGATGAATGTCTGGGCGTTTGCGCTGCCGAAAGAAGCATTCGTGGAGTGCCCGGTCATGATCGAATCACTCGGTGCGGGGTGATGGAAACCTGGCGGTGACCGTCGCGTTGTTTGCCGGTACCCAGCGAGGGTTGTTTTCTCTGCTGTTCGGTGCCGGGGCCGTGATGATCCTGACGCGGCTGGCAACACGCTTTCCGCCCGTGATGTCAGGAAATTTACTACCGCCGAATCATTATCCTGATTGTCATCGGCCTGATAGCGTTTCGCTCTTCGTGTGGCCGTCCGATATCCCAATTCGTCTACGGACTGTGTGGTCTCGTGCTGTTTCCGATTCACAAGCTGCGGACAGTGTTTTTAGTGTTGCTGACGGCGATTGTTTTGCCGTCCTGATCATGAACCGCAGCGGGGATTTACAGGAATTGCAGGATACCCGGCAGGCTTATGAGCTTGCCGTGGTGAAACAGACATCTGGCGCTGCGCTCAGTGAGGGAGAACCAGGCCCTGTTGGCTGGTCGGCCTGGCGTGAACTCGCCGGATGCACGGCCGAGCCCTGACGGATGAACGGATTCAGGAAACGACCAGGATCATGGCCGACGGTAGTTTCCGAGATGGCGTTACTCAGGCCAAGGCACGATTATCGTGCAAACCATTGTTAACTATCATTTTTACTTTCTGGATGCGTTGGGCATGATGTTATCGGCATGGTGTTGTTCCAGGCCGATTCTGACCGAAGGTCCCGGCAGGAACGCTGACCATGCTGTTGGTGCTTGGCTTCGTTATTGGGCTGCCTGTTTCCGTGTGGAAGGCCGGTTTCGATTATTGCCGCCAATTTTTGATCCGATTGCGCAGGCGCGCACCTGGGTGATCTCTACGATGTTGGCCGGGTCGGCATGGTGATCGGCTATCTCTGTGCCGTGCTGTTGTTCTGCCGTGCGGGTTGGGGAACTGGTTAAAGCGTCCGCTCGCGGCGGTCGGGCGCATGGCATTGACCAACTACCTGACCCAGTCGATCCTGGGTGGTGATTTCTATAGTTTCGGTCTCGGACTGTATGGCACGCTGGTCGGCTATCAGCGTTGTATATCTGGTAGTCGTCGCGATATGATTTTGCAGATCCTCTGGAGCCGGGCGTGGTTGAAAAACATTATTACTATGGGCCGTTCAGTGGCATGGCGTTCACTGACTCATAAAGAACCGCAGAAAATGCGCCGAGCACCTGATCGCACCGTGTCGTATCGTGCAAGAAATATTTGTTATGCAGTACTCATTGATTCGATGGATTGATGCCGGCGCTTGCCGGCGGCGGTATTTGTATCCTGTTGGCACCGTCGGTTAGTGCTGCCGAATTCGTGCCGGCCCCGGACGGCAATGGAACTGGGCATCATGCAGGGCCGGCCCGTTCCGCACGACAACCGGGCCACGCTCGCGAACTGGATGACCGCACCGTTCAACCGCTGGTCCTTGCAGCATGTGTCGGAGATTCTGCCGACTGCAACGGTTTATCGCGGCGATGGACCGATAGTCGAACTGCCGTCACGCAAGCGTGACATCGGAGCACTCGAGGTTTGAGTCGGCAACGGGCGAAACCTGTCGATCTCACAATGGCTGGCGCATGTCATATACCGACGGCTTTATTGTCATGCAGAACGGCCAGGTTGTTTATGAGACTTATCTGAACAAACAGCCCCCGGACTGCGCACTTGTCGTATTCGATTTCAAAATCCGTGATCGGCATTTCTAGGCCGGCATCCTCGTGGATGCCGGCGACCTCGATCTGACCCGGAACGTGGAGGACTATGTGCCCGAGCTGCAACACAGCGGCTTTGCCGGGTATGCCGTGCGGGAGTTGTTGGACATGCCGCTGCAATTGACTGGAACGAAGACTACGTCGATTCAAACAGCCAGTGGCGGCGATGGAAGGAGGAAATCGGCTGGACGCCGCTGGCCGGAGATAGCGGTCAGGTGCCCGCGGGCAATTATCATTTTCTGCCGAACCTGGAGCGTGACCGGACTGGCCCGGCGGGTTCAGGTATGTATCACCCAGCGCCGAGGTAATCGGTTGGAGCGCTGGAAAGGGCAGGGGCGCCACTTTCGGAACCGGCCGGGAAAGTAGGGTGCCACTGCGCGGAAACATGATGCATTCATCGCAACGGATCGTTCATTTTGCGCTGGCGCCGCCGGCGGCTTCTGGTGCCACGCTCAGGGATCTCGCCCGCTTCGGTCGATAGATGGCATTGAACGAGGTACGTCTAACGGTCGCGTATTGTTTCAAAGGTGGATCACCGATATCCGTTTCCAAGGGCGATAATGCCGCCTGGCGCACCGGTCAGTACCGGGGTTACTGGAATCCTGAGTGGCTACCGAAGTTTCTGGTACGTGGCCGGTGATGCAGACGGCAGCTTCGATGCAATCGGTATCCACGGGCAGCGCCTGCATATCAATCCGGCAAAAATCTGGTCGTTGTCAGGCTGTCGTCTTACCCGGAAGCGGTCAGCAGGAGATGACTATGCGTTGAGTTCAACGGTTATCGCAACCATTGCCGAAGCGCTGCAAAATTAGCTCCAGATAGCTGAAGCAAGAGCCGGCCCGGCTTGAAATCATCCAGCGGCACTTATACAGTTGATTGCGCTCTGTGATGGAGAACGACAGCTTCGATCCGGTCTTCCCGGTGTTCAAGTGAACGAGGAACAGCAGTGTGAATGCATGTACATTCCAACCAGCCATGAGCCGTAAAGGTCTGATTTTGCTCTCCGGCATGTTCTGGTCACTGGCCGAATAGTGCTTTTCATCCGCGCAATACAGATGATGGATACTTTCCGGACACCAATCGGCATTGTGATCATCATCATCGGGCTGGTTATCGGAGCACTCAAGGCCATTTGTATTGGCAAAGGTTGCGCGCAGAAACATTGGCCGCATAAAACCATGTCCTGGCAGCGACAAGATCTGCATTCCCGCCTTTCAACCGCCGATGTCCTGTTTGCTGATTACAATCATGATAGGACCGAATCACATTGCACCTTCTACCCGCACTCGATATATATCGTAGCCTCTGCTTCGCCATCGGTATTGCGCTTTTGTATTCCAGGGATAGAGTATTTCAAGAATGCCGGCCGAGCCTAAGTACATATTTAAGATGTTACTGACCCGCAGAGACTCGACTCCTGGCACTTTGACTTGCTGGGTTAAAAACTGCTTTGCGGCTATTTTCTGCAATACGCTCGACTGACTGCCAAGACACGAAACAGGTTCTCGCCCCAGAGCTTGCGAATATCTTCTTCGCTAGCCTCTTGCAATCAGTTCTCTGGTTACATTCGGATCCTCCGGCGCATTTTGCCAACCCTCGATTCCGCCGCCGCCGCCGAAGTCGGATGCGATGCCGACATGGTCAATGCCGATGAGTTGTACTGCATAGTCGATGTGGTCAATGAAGTCAGCAACGTTCGCCGTTACTGGCCATTTTCTTGTTGATCTCGGCATACTCCGCAAGATATTTCTCACGCATTTCTGGTGATAATGAATCGGGATCCAGGTCTGCCTGCAACGGCGGTAAGACCGACTTTTCTCAGCTTCCATCAGGGCCGGCATTCTTTCCGGCGGGGATTTCTTCAGGTGGCTTTTGAAAGCGACAACCTGAACGACGCCGCCCGATTCCCTGACCGCCATCAGCTGGTCGTCATCCATGTTGCGTGAAATATCCGTCAGGGCACGTACCGCCGAGTGCGATGCGATGACCGGTGCCGTGGAGATCTGCGCCATTTCAATCGCCGTGTCGCGATGGGCATGCGAGACGTCGACCATGATGCCGAGTCGATTGGCTTCGGCAATGACGGCACGACCCCGGTCGGTCAGTCCGCCATGCACGGTTTCCGGTTCCCGTGCCGAACGATCTCGGGTCGGCGGAATCTCAAGTGCGTTATGGCCCATATGCATGATGCCGAGATAACGCACGCCGAGATCAAAATATTGTTCCAGGTTCGCCGGGTCGGCAGCGAGCGGGTAGGCGTTTTCCATGCCAAGAAAGCGACGAGTTTCCCCGTGCCATGAATTCGCTGCATCCTCGACAGTACGCGCCAGTTCGATCCGGTCCGGTGGCGGTCCAGCATGCGGTGAATCGTCGCGTACCGGGCCAGCGCTTCGTCCCGCGCCGCCTCGTGGCCTGCGGAGGTCAGTTCTCCCTGAGATGAGAACAGAATGAAAACACACCGCATCCAGACCACCTTCTTCCATCTTGGTGATATCAACCTGAATATCAGGTGGTAGCGTCAGGTAGTCCTTGTCCTGCGCCTCCTCGGTGCGGAGTATGTCGACATGGGTGTCCACCGTGAACAGTGAGTCATGCAGTGCACGGTCCTCCGGAATGGCGGCCGGGCAAGCCCGATCAGGGCCGTGGTTAGAAACGTCGTCAGCATCGTTGTTCATCCCTGGCATTTCACGGAAAATCAGATCGCACACCGTGCATTGCAGGTCACAATGGCTTCGGCGTTGATAGTGATTGTATGCTATGTCCTGGACATCTCGTCGCCCAGACGTGAATCACTATTCCGCGTAATTTCGCGTTTGCAGCTGCCAGCCTCGCGATAGGAACACGCGGCCAGAGCAAGACACGTAATCCAGACCGACGTGATGACAGAATCGTATGGATTCGGATGACCGCCCTGTTCGCCACAAATACCAATCTTCAGGTCCTTGCGTTGCTCGCGACCACGATGAACCCGCCATTTCGATTAGCAGGCCAACGCCGTGTATGTCCAGTACCTCCGAACGGATTGTCCTGCAGGGTTCCCCGACTCGTTTGTACATCGGCAGGAATTTATTCTCGGCATCTTCGCGTGAGAACGAGAAGACCGCCTGCGTGAGATCGTTGGTGCCAAAAGAGAAAAACTCGACGTTCTCCGCCAATTGCGTTGCCCCTGGTGCAGGCGCGCGGAACGGTCTCTATCGTTCCGAACTTGAATTTGAGCTCCGTGCCAAAACTCTTTTCAAGTTGATCCGTGAGCTGCCGACCGTGCGCTTCACATGAGTTGAGTTCTCGTGCCGTTATGACCTTGCGGCACCATTATCTCGGGCAAACATCGATGCCGTTCTTCGCGCATTCTGCGGCCGCCTTCCAGTATTGCCTGAATTTGCATCGCATAAATCTCGATAGGTAATGCCGAGGCGAACGCCGCGATGACCGAGAGCATTGATTAACTTCCTGAAGCTCGCGAACTTTCTTGAGCATGCGTTCTTTCTTGCTCAGCGCGTCAATTACAAATTCTCTGAGTTCGTTGAAAGGCTCCGGCAGCTCCGGCGGTGTATCAAAACGTAGCCAGTGCAGTCTGTCGTCCCCGGACCACATCGTGTACAAACTCAGCATGTCGATTTGCTTCAGCAGTTGTTGCTCGGTGGGCAGGAATTCATGCATTGGCGGATCCAGCAACCTCACGGTAACCAGGTCCGGCGCCGTCATCGAGAACAACTCGATGAAGTCGGCGCGTTGAATCGGCAACAGCCGGTCCAACGCGATTTTCTGTCTTCTTCGTTATTCGCAAGGATCATATCGATTACGATGGGGAGGCGATCGCTGGCGTTGAACATGCGTTCCGTGCGGCACAATCCGATCCCCATGGCGCCATACTCACGGGTTTCTCGCCGCATCCGGTGTATCGGCGTTGGCCATCACTTTCAGGTCGGCGCTTCGTCTGCCCCAGCCGAGAAGCACCTTCAGATCGTCAGAGAAATGCGCCTGAATCGTTGGAATCGCGCCGAGGGACCATCCCGGTTGCGCCATCGAGCGTGATCACATCGCCCTCGTGAATCACGTATTCACCTTACGTGGGCCTGCCGCAGGTTGACGTCCACGATGATTCCCTCGGCGCCTGCAACGCAGGGTTTCCCCATTCCTCGAGCAACGACTGCCGCATGCGAGGTTTTTCCTCCCCGGCTGGTCAGTATGCCTTCGGCCGCGAAGAACCCGTGAATATCTTCCGGACGTTTTCTTCGCGAACAGAATGATCTTCTCGCCGGCCTTGCCGAGCTCCCGCCAGGTCTGCATCGAAAACACTTGCCCGCGGCGGCAATTCCCGGCGATGCCGGCAAGCCCAAAGCGATCAGTTCAACCGCGCTTTCCGGTCGAGGCTTGGGTGCAACAACTGCTCAAGCAGTTCCGGCTCGATTCTCAAAGCGCCTGGTCCCTGGGAAATCAGCTTCTCGCCAAACATGTCCACAGAGGTCTGACCATCGCGGTCGCGTTCATCTTTCCATTGCGAGTCTGCAGACAGTAAAGTGTTCCTTTCTCAATGGTGAACTCGTAGTCCTGCACTTCCTGGTAGTGTGATTCAAGCTTGTTGCGCAGTTCCACCAAGCTGCGAAAAACTGCACCAGCATCTCCTCTGCCATCTCCTGCAGTGGCTTCGGCGTTCGAATGCCGGCGACAACATCCTCACCCTGCGCATTTGTCAGGTACTCACGAACATCCCGTTTTTTCACCTGTGCCAGGGTTACGGGTAAAACCGACGCCAGTCGCGCAGTCATCGCCCTGTTGCCAAAGACCATTGTGCAAATGTTCACCGCAGTGCCATTTGCCATGGCGGGAGTGAACTCCCGGCGATAGTCAATAGCACGTTTGCCCATCCATGAACGGAAGACGGCTTCGATCGCAATTTGCAGCTGGATCATCACATCTTGTGGAAAATCCTCGCCCGTTTCACGATGGACGACACCGAGAAATTTTCGCTGATCTCTTTTGGTGGCCGGCCTCAGCGAGATATCTGCCTGACGCCGGCGTTTTTTTGATTGCCTCGGAAATGCTCGTCGTGAAGTTCTCATCGCCGATACCCAGCGCAACCTTGCCAAATAGCTGGATAAAGCGGCGATACGCGTCATACGCGAATCGTTTCGTCGCCGGTCTGCTGAATCAGACCCGCGAGTGTTTTATCGTTCAGGCCCAGGTTGAGAACCGTGTCCATCATTCCAGGCATCGACATCGCTGAACCGGAGCGCACCGATACCAGCAGTGGATCAGGGCCTTTCCCAAACGCATCTTGCCGGCTGCAGCCTCGAGTTTGCTGATCTCGTCTTTAACAGACGCCATCAGGCCTGGGAAGCTCGTCTTTCTGTAAATAGTTCAGGCATGCCTCGGTAGTAATGACAAAGCCGGGCGGCACGTTGATGCCGATCTGGGTCATCTCACAGATTGGCTCGCTTTCCGCCGAGCAGTTTCTTGTCGTGGCCGTCGCCATCGGAGAAGGAATAGACGTGCTTGTTTCATGATCTGATTTCCGGTTGAGTAGCTGGATGCTTCGGTGTTGAATGTTCCCCCATGGCACGGACCATGCCATTGGGGTAAACCACTAAAGCACACGGTAGTCTATGGAATCTCCGTCCGGTATGCAGCGACAGGAACGCACCCGCTCCCCGGGCTCCATGGCGCCTTCCATATAACTGATAGCTGTATTGTCTGCTGACCGCGGTGCCGAAAGGCGCGGTATTTTGTGCAGCATCAGTTATTACAAACAAAATCAGAATACGTTATATAGTACTATTGGCGGGCGGGGTGGCAAACAAATTACTCTACCGGCGTCAATGTGGCGGGAAAATGGCAAGAGACAGGAGAAATTCTCATCGTGAATTGGAAAGTCATGACCGCATCGGTGCGTTATTGACTATCAGCGTACTGCTTTGTTTTGGCCTCGGTGGTCGCCCTGGCGGACACGTCGCTAACAATTATCATGCAATGGACAGGCCGGTTTTTTCGGGACAACTGATGCCTGATTCGACAACCAATACGATTGGCACCGTTCGGTGACGGAAAGATCGCGGCTGCTGACTTCAACTAACAATGCGATCGTGTAGTAGATCGCACCGGGGTGGTCAGTACGATCGCTGGTGGGCCGGATAAGGCGGGTTATCGGGATGGGCCGGCCGGGGAGGCAATGTTCAATGGGCTGCACGGTGTTGCGGTATCCGCGCAGGGTCTTATCGCGGTGGCCGATATTTCCAGCCAGCTGGTACGGTTGATTACGCCAACCCGCGTACCCGGTGAGGCAGTGCGGCATGATAGTCGTGCACGTTGGCCGGTGTCTACAGGAGTCGGGGATGCGGGATGGGCCGCGGACCAGGCATTGTTGTTCAACTCGCCGGCTGCGGTGGCCCTGGGATGAAGAGGGCGGGTTATTGGGTGGTTGATATCGGTAATGCACTGATTCGCGCGTATCAAAGATGGCATCGTCGACAGTCCTCGGACCTGAAGGCATCGGCGTGCCGATAGATATAAGTCTGACGATGTACAGGGACAGGAGATGCTGTTGGCGGACACTGACAACAACACGGTGGTGAGCCGACGGTCAGACGGGCAATTGAAACGGTGAAAATGTTGGCACGCTTGATCTCCGCATGGCGTCACAGCGGATGCCGCCGGCAATGTGTATGTTGCCGAAATTGACGGCCACCGGGTTGCAAAAATTGCACCGAACGGTGATATGACGATTGTGGCGGGAACGGGTGTTGCAGGCGGTGGGCCGGATGAACTGAACAGGCCTGCAGCCGTTCTGGTTCTGATGGCCTGTTGTGGATTGCGGATCTCGACAATCACCGAATCAGCATTTTGCCACTCGAATTTTGATACTGTTTGCAACGTGCTGGTTATGCTGGAAATAGACACCTGTGCCGCTCGACTCGCAAGATGTTTTTGCGTCCGCGGCCTGCTTGGCTGTTGTATTCTGTTCTTCGCGCTGCGCGCTAACGGGTTGTGAGCGCGTGGCTCCGCCACCCGAGCAACGCGTTGCCGATGTTCTGATCATCGGCGCCGGTATCTCCGGCCTGTCTGCCGCGCTGGAAGCGGCGCAGGCTGGTCGGTCCGTGCTGGTTGTCGACATGTTGTCGGTGTTCGGCGGCCACGATTATCTCGACCGGTGGTTTATCCATCGTCGATACGCCTCTGTAACGAAAGCGCGGCATCGCCGATCTCTCCTGACTGTGCCTTTGCCGATTTCATAGCCTGGGTGAAGACAGCAACGAAGAATGGGTGCGGTATTACGTCGATCACTCGAGCGAGGAGATCTATGACTGGCTGACGGATCTGGGCGCGCAGTTTACGGCCGCCGTTCCCGCCACCCGGTAACTCGTGCCCCATCATTTCATTCGCGGTCAGGGTCTCCGGGCTCATGATGCCGATTTATCGTGCAGTACTTGATGAGCCGGCGGTGAGGTTTCGTTTCCAGTACACGCGCGGACGAGTTGCTGCACGCGATGGGCGCGTCGTTGGCATAAAGGCAACCGATCTTCGCTCGGGTGAGACGTTGGAACTGTTCGGCGGGGCCGTTCTGATTGCAACCGGCGGTATGCAGAGTGATCTGGATGCCGTGCGAGAACTGGCGCGAGGACTTTCAGCCCGAACGATTGCTGGCCGGTTCGGGATGGAATTCCAGGGTCCGGCCTTGAGCTGGCGCGCGGAATCGATGCACAAATCGAGCGCCTGGATCACCAGTGGAACTATGCCATCCGGATCCCGTTACCCGGGCAATCACGTGGGCTCAGTGTTGCAGGTGCCGCCCGGGGAAGTGTGAGTCACGAACGGTGAGCTGTTTTGTCGGCGATGCACATCGCCGCGCGACAACCTGGCGGTCATGCTCGATCAGCCCGGCGACAGTCACTGGGTGGTTTTCGATGCGCACGGCAGGAAATATTTTATCGTGTCAGTTCCGGCTGACGAAGGAGCGAACCGAACAAACTGATTTTCGGTAACCTGGATCTGGGACGGCGCCGTCCCTGGTTGAGCTGGCTGCCGAGATGGACATTGATGCGGATCAGCTGGGTGCGGTCTGTTGATGACTACAACGCATTGGTTGAAAAAGCCATGAAACCGGTCGAACCTCAGGCCAGTGAGATCGCACCGTGTGACGGCGCCAAAAGATCGGTCAGCCGTTTTACGCCGTCAATCGTTTTATCCTGAGCCAAAACCATGGGCGGTATCCGGATCGATGCAGCGGCGCGGGCCATCGACATCGATGGGCGAGTCATTCCGGGTTATGCAGCCGGAGAGCCAGCAGGTTTGCCGGGATTAACGGTCAGGCCGCGCTGGAAGGCACGCACTTGGTCCGTCGATCGTGACGGGGCGTATGGCCGGCCGGCAAATGGCCGCGGAGCTGGCGGGTAAACCGGTTGTCGGGCCGGCGCTGTCACTCGAGCTGCCATTCCCGCCGATGCCGGTGACGGACCCGGGAGTAACGGAGCTTGTGCCGGATGCCATGACCTGCCGGATCTGTTCAGCAGAATCATTCCCGCTACAGCCACTTCCCAGTGGTCGCACCGCATGGTCCTCGACGAGCAGATGACCTGTACACGTGCCACGAGGATTTATTTCCATACGTGTTGGTTCATCACCGGCGTGATCTCGGTCGACAGAGATCTGCATGCACTGTCACGGTAACTAACTGGATGCAATATCAGAACAGGTCCGTGAGCGGCATCTTGCCGCGATTTGTACTATCCATCGCGGCAAGATGCCGCTCCTACGGGATGCTCTTGCCCTTTAAGCAAGTAGCTGGGCCAGCGGTGGACTTGCCTGCATTATTGTCGTAACAGTATTTCCAGCGCGGCGCGCTCGCCCGATTCCATCGCACCTTCCATGCCCATCATCAAGGAGCCGAATGCACGCCGGCGAAGTGAATTCAGCCATGGTTTTGCGCGACGACATTGCCGTGAGCGGTAATGTCGCCGGGTGCGCGATAGCTGTTGCCACCCATCAGCCACGGATGCCGGCTCCAGTTGACGACTCCGACGCCTCGATGCGCCCGATGGTGCTCGCGCAGTTTATTCAAGTCAGACAACGCCTGTTGCATGATGTCGGCGTCTTCCATCGTTCGCCACGGCAAGTTGTTGGGCCCGTCTTTGAATATCCATAAATAGTACCCGTCGTCGGATTGAAAGCGCACGGACCCAGCCCGGCATCGTGTCGCTCCACATTCCGGCGTACAGACCGCTACTTCCCAAAAGGTTCCTTAACGTGGAAAAAGACCGATGTCGCATGGCCTTGCGGGATCTTCGCAAAGGCTTCGGCCTGAAGTGCGGGCAGTGCCGGTGCAACGTAATCCGGCGCGTCATCGTCAACGGAACGGAGCAAATGACATAGGCGCCACGGTAGGTTTTCCCATGCTGTCGGTGACTTCAGCACCGTCTTTATTCGTGCTTACGCCGACGACCTCGGTGCCAAGGCGTACTTCGCGGTCGAGTAATGCTGACATGCCTTCGGGTAGCCTGCTCATGCCGGACTTCACGCGAGTCAGGCCATTGACGCCATCGCCGGCCTTATCAATCGTTGGCGGCGCAATTTCAGAGCGCGAAACTCCGTCCAGGTTATCTCCAGCGGCGACTGCGCGGCAATCAGGCGCATGGCCTCGTCGCTGGCGCCTTGTTGGCGAAGGTAAATGCCGAACGGGATGTCGTATTTGCGCGTCTGCCTCCCAGCCAGCTCCGCAAGATCTGTGAGCGGCGATTCTTTGGGCATGAACATCGGCGTCGGTGCGATGGGCGCTGCGTTCAACTTCGGCGAGAAGATTCTCGGCGGCACTGGGCCAGCCGGGTAGTGCAATCTTTCGGCCGGCAATATTCATGCACATGGAAGGTCGGCAATCTCCAGCCATTTGACGGTTTTCGGCGAACCGACACGCTGGAGCATGCAGCACGCGCGCATAGTTAGGAGCCGATTTCCGATGCACCGGCCTCCGGATGTCCCGCTATATTGTCGCAGGTAAACACACGCCCGCCGACGCGCCAGCTCCGCTTCCAGCACCAGTACGTGAGCCCGGCATCCTGCAGGTTGATCGCTGCCTGCAGACCTGACAGGCCGGCACCAATGGCATCCCCCGGCTGCTGCGAGAACTGCAGGCGGTCAGGTTCAGCGCCGGCGCCACCGATAGTCCGGGCCAATGCTTTACCGAGTTTTTTGGCGCCCGTCTGCGCGTTAGATTATTTTGTGGTTTTGCCAAAATTAACTTACGTATTGGTTGGATTGTGGGCCACTTTTTACAGGCAGTGTAATGTTCATCCCCGGTACCGGACAGGCTAAGGCTGTTTTTTGCGAGAATCGGTGATGAAGTCCGAGAACGTCAAATTGCTCGGTCGATTCCTGTATCTTGCGCAAGCGTTTCGTCCCTTCGTCGATCTCCTCCGATCGACAGATCGAGACTTTGCATATATTGCTCCGCAAGCTCCAGCTGACGCCCTCGCAGGACATTGATGATTTCCTGACGCTGTTGAGTGAGCCGAACCAGTGGCGCGCGAGAATGGCGCGGTTCGGATGGAATGCAATCAGGTCCTGTTGCTGCAGGCGATTTGCCGTTTCCGGACACTCTGGCGCGCTTCAGGCCAAGGCGGCGAGATATATCGGACACCGTCATGGCCAGTGCGGATCGTCGCGAGCACCTGCCAGCGGGCGGTAGACACTTCCATGTCCTTCGACAACCGGTCGCCGATCGTCAGCAACTGGCCGTTCAGGCCAAGAATTTCATTGACCAACTGCTGGAAGGCGTGGGTAAAACGCAGACTTGAAGTCTTCCGAATAGGGTTCAGCTATGGTCTTTTTCGTGTTGCTCATCGTTAGTTTGTTGAGTCTTTATGCGTCATCTGGCGGTTTAAACATGGTTGGGGCAAACGATTCATAAATCGTCTGGATAAAACCTATATTGACAGGTGCCTGTCAATATGTATATCTTCGATGGTGTTGATGCGCGCTACCGTCGAGGCAGCGTACCTACCAGCGCAACGCAACGCAGCACGGAAACGGCTACACAGTCGGCCGTATGGGGTGGATTCACAATACTTTAGATAATTTGTACGAATTACGTTGTTATTAATTGATTTGTCAAGCGGATGGGGATTCAGCAATGGCACATCGTAAGACACGGGAAAACTTCACACTCACATATTTGTACCCATGCTGGTCACTACTGGCAATCATCGATGACTATTTCCACGGTTCAGGCGGCCGGTGCAGAATAAGCAGGACGAGATGATCGTCACTGTCCGCAAGTCCGAAGAACTCATTCAAGATGTTTCCAATCTCGATTTCGGCATTCAATTCTGAAAACATTCGCGAACTGAATCTGATCAACACAGACGATATCGGTCGTTTTACACCCGGGCTTTCCTATACCTCTGCATTCGGGCGGCAGCTGGGCTCTGATCGTCCGACGATGCGTGGCTGACACTATTCGCAATGGCTTTGCGAACGTATCTTCGGTCGGAACATTTGTTGATGGCATCTATGTCGGTGGCTCGACGCAGACAACGGAGCTGTGGAATCTGGGAGTGTCGAAATCATGCGTGGACCACAGGCCGCTCTGTTTGGCCGGGAACCTATGGCGGCGCGATCAACTATGTGACCTGCAAAACCCAGTGATGAGTTCGAGGGTGGCGTGCAGGGAGGTTGCTGAGCACGACTCCTATACGGCAATGCCTGGGTCAGTGGGGCCAATTGTATCCGACACACTGAGTTTTTATATCGGTGCCGGATACGATACGTATGGCGGCGAGTGGACCAACACAAGGATGGCAGTGATGTTGGCGGTGAGAAACGACCGCTATCACGGGAAACTTTACTGGAACCCACAGAGAATTTCGATGCTACGTTGAAACTCGGATATCAGCAAACGGATGATGATCATTTCGCTGTTTTACCTGCAGCCGCGCGGACTGAACAACTGTTGTTTCCGGACGGCTGAGGCACCGCGAGCTCGGGAATACTATGTCGGTACGTCTGTGCCAAATGAGAACGAGGTCATCCTGAATACCGATGTGCTTGGACAGGCGGGCACGGTTGGTACCGAAATCGATCATTACGATCGCATCGCTCAGTTTGAACTGGGAGTTTATTGATGGATATCAACTGACAAGCCTGACGGGGTACATCGATGACAGCAGCGACACCGGGTACGATCAATCGTATGCGGGTTACGAGCCGTTACGGTTCCTGCGCGCTTCTCCGGTGGTTTTAATCAGATCGATCACGATGAACAATCGGATCTGTCGCAGGAACTTCGCATCAGTTCGACAGGTGACGGCGCCATCAACTGGTCGGGCGGAGTCTACTATTACAAGGGCGAGTCAGATGAGGGCGACAGTCTCGGGGTGACTCAGGCGGGTGAGGTCAAGCGGAATCCGTTTGTCGCCAACAATTCTCTGGAAGAGATCGAGATATCGCTGCGTTCGGCGGCGTGTATTGGGCAATCAGCGATCGCTGGGATTTTTCTGTTCGAACTGCGTTATGCGGAAGATGAAACTCACTGACGGATTTTTTCGAACGATGATGCGCTATATTCGTGGCGGAGTACAACGAAACTTTCACGAGTCTGACGCCGAGACTCACGGCGACGTTTGCCGCGACAGACCCGATATAAATATCTACGGCAATATCGCCAAGGGCACCAAGCCTGGCGCTTTCCAATTCAAATGCCGGATGATGTCAGCGGCGATCCCGACGAGAGTTTCCAGGGATGTAGATGAAGAGGAAGTCTGGAGCTACGAGTTAGGCACGAAAATGCGGCCTCCTGGATCAGCGTGCAACCCGTCAACCTGGCCGGTTATTTTCGGGATGTCGAGGATCAACGGTTGACCGTCGTCATCGAGCCGCCGGCGGTGGTACGACATCGCTGTTGCAGAATGCAGGTAAGACTGAAATCTACGGGTTGAACTCGAAACGAGCATTATGATTACAGAGAACCTGACCGGCGGATTGAGTTGCAGCGCATACACATGCCGAAATCAAGGAACGCATCAGTCAGGATGAGGCGGATCTGCAGAGGCAGTGACGGTAGTTTCGAGCAGAATCAGGCGCTTGGTGATGTCTCAGGCCGTGATGTGCCCCGGGTTCCCGATCACATGCTGTCATTATTTTGGGCGATATGATCGTTCGTTAAGTTCATGGGCCTGGTATGTGGGCGGTGACTATACTTTTTGAGTCAGCAGAAATTTGCTCAGGAGCATAATCTGATCGAGAATGGCGACTGAATCTCGTTGGCGCACGCATCGGTCTGCTGGTCGGCAACTGGGGATCTAAGTATCTGGGGCAAGAATATTCTGATGACGATACACCGGTCGATGTCATTCGCTATCTCGACCGCCGGTCGGGACGCTGCCACCGTTTCCACAGAATGGTGTGAGGCCGAGCAGCAGTCCGCGGGGTTCGGCTTGACGTTACCTCGTGGTCGACAGATTGGTGCTAGCGTAGATTTTCGTTTCTGACACAGATTAGCGCCAGGCGCAGCCTGCCGTTTCTACTTGGCCGATGGCCGGTTGGAAATGTTGCGCGGACGCTTTGTCGATATTGCCGCTGGTTTTCCGTACCGCGTGTGTTGTGGCTGCGGAGGAAAGGATCCAGTGCCGGTGGGGTTTTGGCGGCATCGTCAAAGGCTGCTGCAGGGCGAGGCGAGCACATGATGAATGACACTTTCCTGAAAGCCTGCCGCGGCGAGAAGGTAGATTACACGCCCATCTGGATGATGCGCCAGGCGGCGCCATCTGCCGCAATACCAGAGTGCTGGCCAAGACCGATTTCCACGACAGCCGTGCACCGGAGGTCGCAGCGGAAATCACGATCAGCCGGTCGATGTGATCCCGGTGTCGATGCCGCGATCCTCTACTGGACATCACCACCACGGTAGTACCGATGGGCATGGACTCGAATTTTTCGGCCAAAGGGCCTTCGTATGCGAATCGATTCGCGGCAAGGCGGATGCAGACCGGCTCGTCGTTCCGGACGATCCGGCGGAGGGTCTCGGCTTTGTCTGCGATGCAATAAAATCTGCGCACGCGAACTCGAACACCAGGTGCCGTTAATGGCTTCGCGGCGCACCGTTCACGGTATCGGCGTACATGGTCGAGGGCGGGCCGAGTCATGCTTTCTCCACGTACCGGCGCCTGATATTCGGTGATCGGGCAGCGTGTATTCGACCATGATGGACAAAGGTTTCCCGGTACACGGCCAGCTATCTCAGAGGGCAGGCTGACCGGTGCAGATGCTCTGATGCTGTTCGACTCGAACGCGGGGTGGGCCGGATGACTATGAATCACTGAACCTGCCCTATGTGAAACAGATCATCGCGGACATCAAGAGCACGGGTGTGCCGATCATCTACTTCGGTCTCGGTGCGCACACGGTTCTCGCCGCAATCAGGAGTGCGGCGCGGACGTGACTCAGTATTGATTATGGTTTTGCACCTGAACGACGCTGTGGCACAACTGGGATCGAATGTTTCGGTGCAGGGCAACATCAGGCCTCATGTTCTCTCTATCAGACGCGGTCGGATATCGCCGCCCGTCGCCGAGACACTGGAAGGCGGCAAGGCGGCGCGCGGGCATCTTCAATCTCGGTCATGGTATTCCACAGTATTCCCGTGGATAACGTCAAGACCATAGTCGACGCGTCCACGAACTGAGTCCAGGCGTAACCGGCCACGCAGAAGTCTTATTCTGCCCAGTCACGGTACGGTTTTCTTTATGGCATGCGTCGCTGTCGCGTCGCTGTTGCCGCAGGTGATTTGCAGATTCGAACGCATGTCGCGCTGTGGTGGCGCGACAGGATCTTCCTCTCTGCATGGTAAAACCATCCTGTTTACGTTGCCGCGCAATTATGCAGGCCGGCTGGGCCGGTTGTTGATCGAACACGGTGCACGGCCCGTCTGGATGCCGACGATTGTCATAGAGCCCATGGCCGACTACCGTGAATTCGATGAGGCGCTCAGGAACAGGGATCGGTACGAATGGATCGCTTTCTGACCGCAACGGCATCGAGGCTTTTTTGTAGCCGGATGGATGCCTGGGACTGGAGCCTGCCGATTT
>JAIGNY010001569.1:1350000-1367355 GCA_020152595.1 Chiridota heheva | reverse complement strand
TGGACGCCATCTTGAATATCTCCAGAGTGCCGGATTTTTTTTTTTTTGGTTAACATCGGAATGTGTTTTAGGACTATAAAAAGAAGCTAAAAAGTTGGTTTGGAAGAGTCCTGGGGGTACATTAACCCCGTATGTACCTGTCTATGTGGCCTCAGCGCAGCATTAATAAAACAGGTGTGACCAGTCAGACTCTCCATGCGTTGAACATCACCCGTGTCTCGCTCTCTTTCCCTAAGCAATTGAGCAGACATGCAGCACGCACGTTCATAATCAGATAATCGTTTGGAATCTGAACTTAAATTGTATTTTCTTTTGTGGAAAACGCTGGCAACTTAATGTAGCAGTTGTGAGTATTTTAACTTATGGTGTTATGACTCACGGGATATGAATATTTAAAGATAATCCAGGGCATTGACTGTCAGATTTTGATAGTCAATGTATTGTTATTCATAGCACAGGGGATAGATATAAGGGTCATTTCATCATCCTCATTTATACCCATAATGCACCTTGACATATTCAAGATGGCAGCCCACCTGATCTTCAAGCCTATTGAGGAAAAACTTGTTTCTTTACTGAAGTTTAAGGAGTAATGGTTAACCTAGCAGTCATTATTTTGGAATTATCATTTATTGTTTACATAATAATTATCGTTATCTTTTGCTTTCTGATGTACTTTTGTTCCAGTTTCTTTTATGGAACCTAGCTAGCTGGCTATGAAGGTAAATCATACTAAGGCTTACGTTAGGATGCAGCCTTCGTTATCTGGATGTACATTTAATCAACATTCCTGTTATGAATCACTGTAATCTTAAATGAGGGTTGACGCTGGAATAATTTGTTGGTTTATTAATTTGTGTGTTTTGCCACTTATGGTGTAAACAAATCTTTAAATAGAACACTATGGCTGGTGAGTGAGCATTTTTTTTGTACAAGTTCCAGTCTCTTAAATGGATTGGAAACTTAGAGTTTATTTCAGGATAAACTAAATATTATTTTTTTATGTCTTTCCTAAATTACTTTGACATTCATAGTCATCATTTGGAGGATTTACCTGATGATTATTTTGATATCATTGATAAGTTGTTTACATGATAGCTTTAACAAGGAGGCCCTAATATTAGTTAGCCTATGTAAGTGCATTTTATTCAAAAGGATGTTTATCTTTATTTTTATTTCAGATACACTGAAAACCCATACTGATCCTTCTCCTCCACCGTCTTTATATTTAATCCCTTGGGGATTCATTGTAACTTGCATTGGTTTGTAATTGTATGTCACTAATAATATACCCAGTGAGCTTGAGAACCCTCAAAAGTTTTGAGAAAATAAAAAGTGTCAAGGAGTAAAATTTGATTTCTTTGTTCTGTTCTTTATTGTATTGAGCGCGGCACCACACACACACACATATATATATATATATATATATATATATATATATATATATATATATATATATATATATATATATATATATATATATATATATATATATATATATATATATATATATATATATATATATATATATATATATATATATATATATATATATATATATATATATATAAATATATATATATATATATATATATATATATATATATATATATATAGTTATATATAGTTATATATATATAGTTATATATATATATATATATATATATATAGTTATATATATATATATATATATATATAGTTATATTTTCGTATCTACAATACGAAGGCCCACCGATTGAGTGGCACGATGAGGCAGTAAGGAAATTATTTACATAACCGGATGCCGAAGTTGGTGACTGAAACTTTCAAACCCGTATCAACCTGCAAATGGTGCTGTCTTAATTTTCAACGGTTCTGATTATCATGGTACCTTGTCTGTAAACTTCTATACTTAAATAGCAAAAATCCTCGATAGTACAATTACTTCGGGCCAACGTTGACAAATTGGTTGAACCAATAATTGGGCCCACGTTAACTGTAGGCTAGCTGCTCAACGTTGACACAACATTTGATTGCCAACACAACGTTTTGCCAATAGTTGCCAACGATTGCCAACCGTCGTTATACCAACGGTGTGTGCTATCTGGGATGTTGTGTCATACTTGGTAACTGTAAGATGCGGTAAATTTGAATCTTTTGTTCTGCATATCATTGTAAATTTCAAAATGACTGAAGCTCCGGCGGTGCAATGGAAGAAGAATCAAAGTTTGTACACACCAAGCACGATCGGCACCCTTCCAGAAATCCAGCACACCAAATTTGCAATCCAACTATGTCTTCGTGCCCAAAGCTGTCCGGTGAAAGACTTCTTGATTGTCACGGTTACGGCCAAATTGTCAAATTGCAAAATATCGACTGCTCTTACCCTTTTCACAAGTGTCAGCTATCTCCATCATCAGCTGTGGACATCCTGAGGAAAATTATTCGAGTATTGAATGATACCAACCGCGCAGAATGGATTCACACTGAGCACACAGCACACAAATTCCTCATGCACAATGAGAAAAACGTGGAATTTGCCAAATATGGATCAATCCCTCAAAATGTCACTAAGCACATGGAGACACAATGTTCCATCACGCTCAGCTAAAGTTTCCCACCCAAATGTTCGACTGTACAAAATAATAAATTTCTAGCTGTGCAACAGTTAATCAAAATGCTTCTTGATTGCGTGGTATTTCATGACGTACCAGACGTTACCCCACTATTTCCCCCATACAGTCGCTTTGTTATCCATCTCATGTGGTCAGCAGCTGCCGCACAGTGGAAAGAAGGAAATCACATCAGGCAACAAAGGTGTCTCTCCGTCATCAAAATAATCCGTTTGATCAGCAGATCAGCGAGCCCCTCTTCATTTCCAACAAGTAAAATCTTTTTCCTATATTTACTTACTCAAAAATGAACTCCGATTTATCTCTCGAACCTCAAGATGACACAATTCAATGATGAGTAATTTAGTTTAGCAACAATGCGTATTTCCCACTTGAAACTAATTTATGATAACGCAAATGCGTTGTCCGAACTGGCTAGGTCTGTAAGGTTCAAAATCCAGATAAGGATTCATCTACTCATGATGGTCATATGTTTTGCGTCAACCCACACGAATCAGTATTTTACTATTTTTTCTAGATTTCCTCAGCCGTTGCAATAACATACTTCGTGTGAGACTTAAATGCAGCTACAGAATCAAACCCTATCTCCCCAGGGACATCCATTCAGAATAGATTCACGAGCCTTGCGATAATTCCGAAGAGGGGTTTGGTTTCTTCAATTTTCCAACTGATACCAAATAAGAATGGGTTCTCAGTCCCTGAACCGACGGTTGATAGGGCAGGCAGGGCTTCTCAGATGGCTTCCGCTTTCATGGAGTGTTGAGGACTCGTAGTCTCACATTTTCAGGATTGTTTTTGAAACACAAAGCCGAAGATCAGGTAAATTGACCTTCTTAAAATGTTGTTCCACATTTGAAGCAAGCGCCCCTTAAAACACGGACGGTCATTTTCATCCCGTTTCAAGGAGTTGACCATGTATTACGCAATCATTTGACCACAAATTTTGTAATATTACGAAGTGGAGTAACGTCTGAACGTGGAAATAAAATAGGAAAGTCGAAACTATTCATTGACTGCTTATCAATGTCACGTAAGCGGTTTTGTGGTTACTGGAATGCCACAGGCACAGAAAACCAGGATAGAATTGTGTTCAAGGGGCGGATTATGTAATGATGTACATTGGATACATGAATAAATTGAATATCAGAAACTTGGTGAACCGATTTAAGATGATAAATGTATATTACTGTCAGATTGTGAAATCTGTAAAACGAATTAGGAGGTTACAAAATGGAAGACATATGTTGACATTGTTCATCACAATAAACTTTTGATCTCTTAAGGTGGGGATGTACGCAAAATTGCTATTTTAAAAGGTAGTATATAAATGGACAAATAAAACCCATTTCCAAACTCTAAACACCTAATAGAGTATACATTTTCTGAAAGAGAAGATTGAATTTGAAACATTGATGTATAATCTGTGTATGTAAATGACTGCTAATTTGCCCAATTTGTGCATATATTAAAATATATGGTTATTTTAGATTTTTATGTAGCTATATGAAAAATTAAATAACTTCATATGTGTTTATTATGCCATACTTCAATTTTAACACATAATAGTATATGGTTGGGTTATGCATAGTATGAAAAGATTTTTACAAATCATGCATATTAATTAGGATATGGTCACGTGACCAAATTTCCAGCAAAATGATAGAAAATCTTCAATGTTTCAAAAAATACTAAACAAGTCAGTCTAAAAAGCTCTTATAGGATTGTTGGGGATTCACACTCTATACATGTACCAAATTTAAAAAATAAAGATGGTACATATCGTAAGTTATTCAATGTTAAGCATTTACGAAGGCGATTTTGCGCAAATCGCGCTTAAATATGCAACATACAATATACATTATACGTAAATTTAAAATTCGAGTCAAACTCGTGTTAGTTGTACAAATGCAATGAACAATGGAAACATCACAGCTGGCTATTCAATCATGTGACTCATCATGTGACAGGTGGTAGCAACTAATATAACACACAACCAACCTTAGCAGGCCAATAGTGGGATTTGGGGATGTTTCCCAGCTAATTTATGATGAATAAAATGCTACTTCCGGTTTTAAAATGTCACTTCCGGTTTTAAAAATGCATTTTTTTTAATGGAAACTATAATTTCTAAAATGTATTTGACCAACTTATTCATGGAATTTTCTTTTAAAATTTAGGTAATAGGAAGAGAACATACTAAAGTCTCTAAAAATGATACAAACAAAATAGGGGTGTAGGAATAATTTTTAGGGTGTATCCTCACATTAATATTCACTGTGATGGTTACTATTAAGACTTTAATATATAGTCCTGAGAGTTGACGGTACCTTCAACTGCTAAATATATTGCTAGATAACAGACATTCCAGACTCAATTTTGTGGGTTGATATTATCAATGGTGTTATACAATTTGACTCGAGCAATTGTTTATTTCTCTCGAACAATCCTCATTTCGTGAAAACGACAACACTGACAGATGTGAAGAAAAATCACAAAGCACGTACATTCATATTTATCGCTCAGGTTTTTAGATAGTCATGAGAGAATATTTCTATGATGAAAAACGCAGAATCACCTGTAAAGAAAATATGTATTCGTTTTTTAGACATCTCCGGAGGTTGCCGATCCTAAATCTACCTTGCCAAACTTGACTGCCTATACAAATACTCCTGAAGCTTTGGGTAGATATCTCAATCTTCCATCAAATCAGCATGGACTTATGGAGGTACAATTATCTGCTGCAAGAGATGTGGTCTTTGAGGAGGGATTTTACATCGTAGACAAGCTCAACGCTTCAGACTGTGGTGTTGAATTTACTGGGCTTTCACTTCTGGATATAATAGATTAGGTAAGTTTGATCAATTTAGAATAAGTTTCATTTATCAAAATCCAACAGGAATAGACGATTTTGTATTTGAACATTTTCACGATTTACGAAGAGAAATATATTCTGCGTGTAAATAAAGAAAAACTTTCCACAATAACAGACCCTTTTTACCTCAAGTTGCATTGTTCAAATGGAAACTCATAGCAGATATTCATACTTCAGTGTTAAGAAATTCAAATTAAATCACAAATTAAAAGACTTAGAAGGTTCAAAGGTCATTGCTTATCCGTGGATTCCGTGGTTCAAGTATATGAGAGTCATTGACTATCCCTGGAGGAAACATAGTCCATCACATGTTCCCTACGTAGCAATCATCCAGTCCTCGTATAATGAAACCGTGCAGCTTCTTTTAAGAAGTATATATCCTAACCAATTTAGAAAGAAAATGGTTTTTTCTGTCACATGAACAAGTATTGACGTGTAAAGTGTTATTACTGTTTTTCAGGTGACAATCAAATTCACGAAGCTTAACAGAGATTGTCTTCGATGGTAGCATTGGTGGCTCTGAACCATATATCAAGCGTGCTGAAACTGTATCATTAAAGCGAATGTGCCATTGGGTTCGAAAAGTATCAACTTACGATCATTCTGTCATTGAAAGACCAGAGAAGTCCTAAACTCTGATGGACTTTATCCGCTTTCGCCCTGGAATGACGGATTCCACTCTATTTTGTTACTTTAGTCAACTCGTCAAAACAGCAGCAAGCTCTCACCGAAAGATATTGGTGCACTCCGATTTGACACCCATATATGTGCTCATCTGCCCAGGAAATGATGTGCTCATTTGCCAAGGGATTTGTTACTTATGTTGTTTTCAAAATTTCTGTTCAAATCTCATGAGAAAGCATCGTCAGCTCCGTTGGAGTCACTGGCCCAGGAAATGATGTGAAAGTTGGTCGTTTAAAAGCAAACACACATTTTTTATATATGTTCCAGGTGCTCGAACGCAAGAAAAGGAAGCGTTAATTTTGATGGAGATTGTGGGCGCCAAAGAAGCTTTCCCTTCTGAATACTTATCCGGGCTATATGACGGCGCCAAAGGGATTTTGTTACTTTATGTTGGGTGTTTTCAAAATTTCCGTTCAAATCTTATGAGAAAGCATCGTCAGCTCCGTTGGAGTATCCGTCTTCATATCATTCCGCGCGAGCTGGCGAGGGGATATCTTAAGAAGATGTTAGATTCTGATCCATCAAGTCGAGTTACGATTGAGGAAGCTCTCTGCTCTCAACAGGTCCAATTAGACGGCGTCGGCCCTTACGTCATCACTTGCATGAAATCCTTTAAAGTTCAAACGCAGCGTCGTCAGTTAAAGTTTACGACAGAGAAACGTCAATCGCAAAGGTCATAAGAGAATGAAATTACATGTAATCAAAGGAAGTATCGTCTCCGAGAGAAGATGGCGAAACCAGAGGGTGTCCATACAAATTACAAAAAAACGGATAGCATTGCTCACGATTGCACTGCAACCTCAGTTGAAAATAGTGTTGTCGAATGTAGTGCCTCGTCTTCCTTCCCTTTGCCTGATGATTCAAATCAAAGTGTGAGTACGACGCCATGTTCATTGCTAGAATCTCCTTTGCCAGAAGAGGAAAACAAAGAATACAGTATACGAACAATACATTATATGCTGTATGTTCAGATCACGTAACAGACTCGTGTAATATGAAATGAAATACATGATTATATTTGGGAAACAAATCAGTTTTTTACAAAATATAATTTCTTTGAAAGATATCACAAAATCAAAAATTTGCTATAGAAGCAAAAGATGAGAAGCTTTTCCGTTTTATAATTACATTTCAAAATTATTCAGGTAACTCAAAACGAAAAAGAAATGAAGCTAGTATTTTATTGACTGTTTGTTTGTTTGATTATTGATTACATTTCTTACAAAACAAAACTGAGAAAAGAGAAACATCACATTGATGTTGTTGAAACAAACATAGATCTATATATTGCTCAATTATAGTCTTGAAATAAAGTAACAGACTTTTCAAATGCACATTTTGCAAAATAAAATCTTTGGAAATCCTAAATATAGAAATTAATTAAATGAATTTTGATATAAAAGATTGATTGCATAATTCATTGATTGCTTGATTGGCTTATCACAAAAACTGAATTTTCATCTGCTTGAAGATGAGTTTGAAACTTATGGCTTCTGATCATTCACATTCTAAACAAGACGGCGTCACCTCAGTGTTCACAGCTAGACCTAATAATTCAACAATTTTCGAGGTTGATTATTGATTGGTTGTTTGATATATTGATCTCTTTATTTTGTGAAAAATTGATTTTGTAGACTTACATCTGTATATTTATCAAATAATAATGTGGAATACATATTTGTTTTGAATTTTGTTGTCATCTCTCGGAAATCCAGTAAAGTAAATTGTGATATCCGTTTAATATTAGACAGGGTTTTCTTACCAACTGTGTGTGTGTGTGTATGTGGGGGTTGTGCGTGTGTGCGTATGCAACAATTAAATTTGTGTCGCTTAGGACTTAAAAAATGTAATATACACATGATCTAAAATTGGTGGACGGGTACCCCTGGCCCGGAACTTTTGTCGCTGGTTTGGGGGTACAAAGGTCATAGGTCAAATAAAAGAAGTTTTTGGTGATGACTGTATCTTTTGAAGGAATCACTTGATATCTTTACAAATTGCATAGGTGGGTAGGGTTTAACATTCTAACAAAAATTCAAAATAACTGGATGTCAAATAAGTGTTTTTTTTGCAAAATCTTGCGCAATTTTAAACTCAAACAGTATAAGACCTATACAACTCTATGTTGTACCATGATACAACTGAATAAGGTTGTTGAAGCAAACCACTGGATAAGGTTCATTATCAATTTCTAAATAATTTTAAAAAATTATGAAAAATTTACTTTCAAGGCATACTTTTAAATTTGATAAAAGGTGCAGGATCTGTCTATCCTAGGACCCCACCCTATCCCAAGCCTGGTGGCGCAGCCTCTGTTCTAGGAAGCCACTGTCTACAGATGCATTTTTTTTTCTTTCTATTATTGACCCACGATTGGAAAAACCCACGATTTTGGTGTTGTCCGTGGGGCAGTTGTCCTCTAATGGTATAATGCGGCTCTTATTGGTTGGTCAGTGTGTAATGGAATTTGAAAAATTAGTTCAGTGGTTAAGTAAAGTCATCTCATAATGAAAGAGGACCTTAAAGGGGGAAAGTGATGAAAAAAATACAACTTCAATGTTTTATTCCGGTAAGCTGGTAAGGAGACATTCAAATTTAAAACTCCGCCTTTTCTGTGCAGAAATAACTGGTGTAGAAAGTCCACTTTGGAAGGTTGGCGATCTCATCATCACATTCTTAACAATTGTTAATTTTACTGTTTTACTATTTGAATTATTTTTCCTCAAACTTACTAGATTCTATTTTACTACTTTCCTGACATATGGTTTTCAAGTCATAACATCGCAGGACAAAATATGATAGAATAGGAATCTGGTGGTGTGACATCACAACTAGCCGTTTCTACACAAATGATACATAGATTTAAACTTGAATATCTCTTTAACGGAATAAGATTTTTAAATTCTTTAATCTCCATTTTGCTTTTTTGAACTTTAAAAGTCCTCTTTCATATGAGATCAACTTGCCTGACGACTGAACTAATCCTTTAACGGTTGACCATCAATAAACCTTCTTTTGCCATTTTTAATCGCCAATCGTTGTAGTTTTCAGTTTTACATGGCTTATATCATTAAGGTAAGGCAATGAGTCTATCTAAATAAACATATGAAAGCAACAGATAAACGCAGGTACAAAGTGCGCGAATCATCTGTTTATCTGTTATTTGCATTTTGGTCCTGGGATTGTACAATCGACCAACTCATTACTTCTCGTCTCGTTTGGTCCAACCGGTATAACAGGTGTACAATGGCACTTGTTTTGGTATTATTGTGTTTATGGCTGGTTCCTGAAGTTGCCGCTCAAACTGGCTCATGTCAGAAAATTGATTCCTGTCGATGTCAATATAGCGATGGAACGACGATTGATCTTCGAAAATTGGGCAAGAAAGGAACATTTGGGTAAGATCATTCTATCTCAGATAAAACGCTAAGGTTATGACACAGACCTCCGTGGTGTAGTGGTTAGTGCTGTTTTCCTCTCACCCGCACGTCCCGGGTTCGTATTCCGGTGGGTCTGCAACCAGTGAGTTCACAACTGGTTATCAACGGCCGTGGCTGTCTTGATATAATGTCCAGCACTGGATGCTTTCGGGACGTTAAACTTGCTATGCTATGCTATACTATAGTCTGCTAGAAACAACGTTCACATACATGTTATATCCATTCTTCTAGCGTATGCAGGGATGTAGCCAGCCTTTTTGGTCTAAGCTATTTTTGGTCAAATTGATTCACATAGCCATTGTTCGCAGGCTCAATTTAAATGACGAAGAGCAAAAAAAAAAAAAAAAACTCTTCACCTAAAAATATTGGCCTATCATCATATTTTGTGAAATCGTTATTATCCATTATATATTTTACTTTTTGAAGGGTCGCACCTCCCCGTCAACCACCTCCTGAATGCACCCATTATACGCAGGGGTCGCACCACCCCGTCAACCATCTCCTGGCTGCACCCATTATACGCCATTATTGTGCACTTTTTGGCATCTTCCATGAGCTGCTAGCCTACACTGCCGTATATGGCAGACTTGCAGCTCCCCTCATGTATAGGCTAAATTCCATACTTCTACATGACGCATTATATTTGTGTAGGAGTAATTCTCAGCTCTAAAGAGGCTAAGTCATGCAATCTTTGCGAAATCTGCATACCGATGGCCGTAATTCCCGCACTTTGAGACGGAATTTTATTTTTGAAAAAAAACACTCTTGTCGCACCCCCTCTTCCCACTTCCCCTCTCCTATTTTGTGGAGGAAATTCGCGACCCTGTTGTCCTTCACTTTGGAAAGGAGAATTACGGCTCTGTGCATATCTATTACTTCGAATCATGTTTAAATACTAAATCAAAGCAGTATTCTTATTAGTACAACACTTAGTAGGAGAGCTCAAACATCCTCTAATAAAGTGGTAGGTGCATCGCCCCTTAGTCCCAACTGTTCCAATTTTACACCTCTACCGTATTTGTATAACAATGTTTAATGTATAGACAATGAAATATGTCCGCTATCACAAGAACAAGCATAGGCGAAACTACATCCCCTACCCCCCCCCCCTCCCCTACTTGAGTACGCATCTGCAGTCTGGGACCCCCATCACCAGTGCGATGTGGATAAACTTGAATCTATTCAAAGGAGAGCAGCCAGGTTCTGTATGGCAGACTACTCTTATAAATCTAGTGTAAAAAACATGCTTTATAAATTAGATTGGCCGCTTAAAACAAGACGATACAACACCCGGCTACATATGCTATATAAAATCAATAACAATCTTGTCGCCATCAATAAAGATGAACTTATCCCCACCGTTAGAACTAATACAAGAAATAATCATGACCTTAATTTTCAGGTTCCTATGCTAAAAAGAATGTATATAAACACTCTTTCTTCCCTCACACACTAAAGGATTGGAATGCTTTACCGTCAGACATTGTTCATGCATTAAGTCTCAACTGTTTCAAAGCTAAACTTACTAACACCTGTATTGCTAACTAATTTTTTTTTTTTTTTTTTTACTCATACTTTTTACGCTCGGTTGGCGTTCATGTCCTCTTGAAGGATTTTTGCCGACTTAACCGATTCAGATTCAGATTCAGATTCTTTCTTCTTCAAAAAAAGTGGCGTATATATAGGCCTATAGCCAGCATGTAAAATATGGGATCCGATCGTGACTTTTGATGTCAATGTCCAATAATGGCGGGGTCCAATAAAACTCACTATAACGATATGTTTGAAAAAGCTTAAAGTTCAGATTCCACCCCATTGAATACACTGTACCCATACATACACGCATTTCAATGCATTCATAGTAACATAAACAACTTTACTACAAGTCTTGTTGTTTTTTTCTTCTTAACATTACAAAATATCAACAACAAAATGTTTTCAACCGGCAATCATTTGGCTATGTGTATTTTGCGTAAATTTGCAGAAGAGATTTTAAAGTTCCATTGAAGCTTACCCAGGGGCAGTGCGACGTATTTTTAAATGGGGGAGGGGGGGGTAGAATTGTAGATGCTTATCATTCTATGTATACATATAGATAATCAATGTGCCGCCTTGGCGGCACTGCGCATGCACAACATGAGCCCAATAGACGTGGGGTCCAGGGGCCCGTTTATGGCAATAGTGGGGTCTAGGGGCGAAGTCCAGGTATGGGTCCGGGGCGAAGTCCCCGGGAGCTCCTGGATTTAGAGCATTTAAAAGTTCAAAAACCTGTTGAAATTCGATGAAAATTTAGAATGTTTGGGTAAAAATATTACACGTTTTATTTAGGAATTTGATATAAATCGGCAAAAGTCGACGGGGGAATCGCCCATAAGTCCATGACCAAAAGAATACTTAAGGGTGTATCCATCATGGGATCCATCAGTTTTTGGAGAGAAAAAAATTGGGAAAGATAAGAAAGTAAATTTGAAGCCTTTTTATGCTGGTAACATGCCTATTTAATGGTAACATAAATGTTCCTATTAATGGGAATATTTTGCTACATGGAAGCCGCCATTTTGTGATATTTCCCATGATCCTTTGCTATCCTAACGCTAAAGCCTTATGCAATATTACATTTTCAAATTTGAAATACGTTTAAGAAAAAAATCTTTGCTAAAGGAAATTTAAACCTTATGAAAATACCTTCATTACTGTCATGGCTACAACTTTTCCACTCCCATTTGATATGTTCACCACACCGTTTTCGAAATATTAGATAAAATAGACAATAGAGGTTTTTAGGCGCGAAACGGCCATTTTGAAAATTCAAATGTTTTTCAACGCAATGATTTTTAATATTTCAAGTACATTAATGAGAAACTATGACATTTTATTGCAACATCTGAACAATATGGCTGCATGACTTCAATATTCTCGTGCGTTATAAATGTTCCTAATAATCGGCATGCTTCCGGACTGATAAATTATTCTCAAACGCAATTTCATAAAATTAAACTATTAGTCATGCATACAACAAGAACGTGTACATTTTCTAACAATCACGCGAGAATAGGAGAAGAAAACACAATCATGTTTTCTTCTTATAATGGAAATAGATTCTTTCTTATACCGTCTGTCAGTCTGTTAGTAAAACCGTGAGATTAGATGGTAAATTTACAAGCTGGTCGGTGATCTCTTTCTATGTACGCCGGCATATCTATACTTAAATTGGAATATCAATGATTTAGTATACTTCAACATATATTTTGGGGTGGGTATTCACGCACCCAAAATCACGCACCTAAAAGTTATAGCCCAACAAGCTATCGACTGCAAAAGTCATACCCCAATTTGGCAGTTTGGCTTAATGATACCGTGGGACAAATCCCAAACGGGATATCAAGCCAAATTAGCGCATGTGTCAGGCTCGAGCCAATGAAAGTTTTCTTTCCATCAAGTTTTCTTTCCATCGAGTTTTCATTCCATCGAGATATTCGGTGGTATTTCCCGAGCCAATGTTATTATATATGCTAAGTTCTTCCAAATTGCGCCGAGCGAAATCCGTTTATTTGGAGACATTTTTATCGAATTTTGGAATGCAAAATCGTTAAATCTACGCACCAATATGGACTGTTACTGCATCAACATATCGATATATTTAAGGCAAACATAGCAACACAGCAAAATGTTGAAGTTTCCTTTGTAAAGCGCTTTGAATATACTTGAGTATTAAAGCACTACATAAACTATAACATCAATGATGTAGTAGCTCAACATATATTTTGGAGTGGGTATAAGCCTGTTTTGTTGGTGGGTATTTAAACGTTCACGTACGGGCGCTTGTTGGATAGTAACTGGGTCACTTTTCATTTTCAAAAATTCAATTTTCAAAAAAGTGGGAAAATGTTGCCTTCTGGCCCCATGGTTCCTACTTATGAGCATAAGCAGGATTTGAGGGGGGTAAGGGGAAGCTTTCCCCACCCTCACTTTTGTCCCAATGGATACTTCTATATGATGAAGTGTTGTATTCCCTACCCCCTCCCCCCCCCCTCTTTCCCATACACACACTTTTAACTTCCCCTCACTTCGGTAGGCAAATCCCGCCTCAGGTTTGAGATTGGCCCGGGAGCCAGGACCAATGTTGACAATTACCTATCGCGCGAATAGGTAAAAATAGAGGCTTCTTTTGAAACTTGCTGCTTACAAAATTGTTGGGGGCATGTCCCCTCCCATCACAGTCCTCGGTGTCGGTGCCACTGGTAAAATAACATGTTTAATTGTGTCAAATAAATACTAAATGTATGTAACAGCGTCTATGTATTATGTAATATCTGTTTTTAAGCTTCAAGAATGACCACCAAAAAAAAAAAATTGGGGTGGCCACAAACCTGTTTTTATTGAAGGGTAGTTTATTCGAGTAGGCTGGGGTTGTTAGGAAAGAAATACATGTTTGATGTTTACTTTATAGGTTTTGGGGAAATGCAAGCGGGAACTTTAATATCGTTGTGATGCTAAAACATCAATGATGTAGTAGTTCAATATACGTTTTGGGGGTGGGTATAAGACAGTTTGTGTTGGTGTAGAATTACATTGGGTATATAGGCTGGGGTTGTTAGGGAAGGTATACAAACATGGGCGGGATTTTCCGACCAAAAGTTGGGGGCAAAGTCAAAAGTGGGGGGAAAAAATAAAAAATCACCATACAATAGATACAAATTCCAAAAAAGTGGTGGCAATGCTTCTCCCCCTTACCCTCTCTCATATCAAATCCCGCCGATGAATACAAGTTTGATTGGCAGTGGCGCACAAAAAGGCTGGGAATGCCCAGAAGGGTAGGTAAACCTTACAGGCTCTGGGCAAAATTGATTTGGGTCTTAGCTCTGAATATTGACACTGCAATATCTTTGTTATGAAACCAAAAGTGCCAGTGGAGTGTCGGAAAGAACTCGAGGCAATGGGAGCGAGCACAAAATCAAGTTCAAGAGCACTTTTTGACAGTAATTGAGGGGCACTTTTCATTTCAAAACAGGGAACTCTTGTCAGTTTCGAAATTGTGGAGGAAACGTGCCCCTGCCCCATGGTTCCTACACATATGGTTTGAGCATAGGCGGGATTTTGGTGAGAAAGGGATATTTTCCCACCCTCGCTTTTTGTCTAAATGGGTACTTTTGTATGGTAATGTTATGTATCTTAGCGTAATTTTGTGATTCCCCCTCTTCCCCCTTCTACACACACACACACACTTTGATTCTTCCCCACTTTCGGTCTGTCGTTAGGCAAATTCCGCCTATGGGTTTGAGATTAAGAACCCAGAGCCAATGTTGACAATTACCCGTAATTGATGCATGCTTAAAAAATTATTCGAGGCATGTCCCCTCCCACCACGGCCCTCGGTGTCAGTACCCCTGGTAAAATGATAAGCTTTAATTGTGTCAAATAAATACTACATGTATGTAACAACCTCTATGTATTATGTAGTATTTGTGCGTGAGTGGATTTCTAATTGTTTTCAAGCTTCAAGAATGACCTAGAATAATTTTGATCCGCCCTCAACTTCGAAAGGTCACCTCCTGCCCCCGTCCGCACAATTTAAAAAGGACACCTTCTGTCCCCTTACTCTAGGGTCAGGGGTAATCCCCCCCCCCCCCCTCCTTTGCCGCCATGGTTCCGACATCGCTGCAGATGCCAATATCCCCACGGGCACACAGGACTCTAGTTGCCCCACTGCGTATTGGGCAGTTGGAGCTTTACTATCGTTCGAATATGTGAAAACTGTTTTTTAAGTAAACCTAATAAACTTTGCCTCAACAGCAATATGATGGAAATTTTATTACCTATGTTTGCTTTTGAGTGAGATTGAAATCATAAACAGACATACCAACAACAAATTACTGAATGTATAAAATCAATATGGATTTTATATCCTTCAACAAGACATGACTTAAGAATACATATTTTTCTCATATTGCTAAGATATTAGTCAATATAAGTATATAGTTAATTATCACAATTAATGAATCACAATTAATCAATAATAGCATCCCACAAATACACTTCCAAGTAGCAATCATTACAACAAAATATAACTAAAAGGATTTTAAAATTTCCTTATTTGAAGTCTTCTTTCATATAAGATGGACTAACTTGACCCCTGAACAAATCCTATAAGATACCCATCACAAGCCTAGTTATTTTATGCATAAGTTATTACAATCTTTTATCATCTGCACGTGAACAAAAAAATTCTTGTGAAGATGCAAGTTATTGTGGATAAGATTGCTGCAGGCCATGCCATATGTGTAATGTGAAAGAGGACTCATGTTGATTTGGAAAGAATGTATTCATCCGTGAGTTATTTACATTTTGATGATTTTACAGCCTGATTATTCAATTGCGATATACAGATAGGGTAGCCTATTCAGGCTATTTTACCCATTCTTAAACTTTTAATAGTTTTTAAACCCAAGTTATAGCTCAAATAAGCTATCAAATATAAGTGTCATACCTAAATTTGACTACACATTGGGAGAAAGGATGTCAAGCTCGATTAGCATATGGCATATGTGCCAGACGGTATTGTAACGCTCCAGCCAATGAAAACATAGTTTTCTTTCAATCGGAGATATTCGGTGGAATTTCCCGAGCCAATGTTATTATATATGCTAAATTCATTCCGATTGCGCCGAGCGAAATCCGATTATTTGGAGACATTTCTAGTGAATTTTTGTAAAATTCGTTAAAACTACGCACCACTGGTAATCCATCAAGATATCGTTCTACTTAAGATATACATAGCAACGCAGCAAAATACCCCCTCCCCTCAACAAAAAAAAAAAACCGCTTAGGATATGATAAACGCTGCAAAAACACGAACGTATCCGAACGAGAATCTGGTTCTTAAGTTAATCATTGCTTAAGCTCAAAATCCCTAAAGGGATGTTGAGCTAAAAAATTAAACCAAAAGTTCGGATTGAAAAAATGCACCAAGAACTTGTGTCTATAACTATACCAATGATTGATCAAATATACACCAAACTGTTAACAAGTCAGGAAAAAAGCAGAATTTTGAAAAGAATCAATTACTGGCTGGATTAGGGGCTTTGATGTGAACATTAAAATGTACTGAAAACAAACAACAAACAAAAAAATCATTACGTAACTTCTGCAACATGCAAAATATCACGTGGTCTGAAGGGCAATAGAAAATGTTCTTCTTTTTATTATCTGTCAAATATTTTTAAGCTAAATGATATTTTTGCAGCCAAAGAACTCTAAAACAAGCGTCTTTTTTTTAGTTGGCTTCCTAAAAGCCAATACACCAATCGAAGTTGTTTATGCGTATATATATCCAGATCACTTATGTGGGCGTGGCATATATAATGGAAGCTGCAGTGGTATTGGTCACAAGTTGACGTGATGACGCGTTGGATTAGGAACGGGCCTCACTAACTAGACAGCAAAGGATGGAAAGAAAGGTTGAATTAAATACCACATTTTGGTATATAGATAGGAACAAACTCAAGGGCGCAGTTTAAGGGGTGTGGGAGAATTATCAAATCAAGAAATAGCTCTAAAATATTCAGTAAGAGAGTTTCAAAATGTTGTCTAATTCTTTATTTCCCTACATTTTTCATATTGCAAAATATTGCGAGGGTAAATATCTCCTCCTACCCCCCTCCTACCACCCCTTCCTTTCCTCCTCTGGTCACACCACCCCTGTTACCTGACAATTAGGCCTTTACCTCGCCACTTGTCAGCTTGTATC